>CM034538.1:64052332-64093322 GCA_020002185.1 Paraescarpia echinospica
CTCTTCTTCCCTCCCTCCCTCCTTCCGTTCCTCCCCCTTCCCCCTCCCGCCCCTCCCTCCCTCCCTGCCTGCCACCCTCCCTGTCTCTCCCTCTCTTAGTGTGTGTCTCTGTATATCTGTCTGTCTTTATTACTGGGTGTCTCTGTTTGTTTGTGCATATGTGTGTCTGTGTGTCTGTGTGCCTGTGTGCCTGTGTGCCTGTGTGCCTGTGTGCCTGTGTGCCTGTGTGCCTGTGTGCCTGTGTGCCTGTGTGCCTGTGAGCCTGTGTGCCTGTGAGCCTGTGTGCATGTGTGTCTGTGTGCCTGTGTGCCTGTGTGCCTGTGTGCCTGTGAGCCTGTGTGCCTGTGTGCCTGTGTGCCTGTGTGCCATTGTGCCTGTGTGCCTGTGTGCTTGTGTGCTTGTGTGCCTGTCTGTTCACCTATCTCTCTTTATACAAAAGAGGAATATGTTCTCTTCAAATCATTCAAATATATTTACATAAGCTGTCGTCATGTCAACTTTGAACTATTATTGTATAACCAACCGTTGCAGTCTTTCTCATGATGTGAAATTTATATACAACCCTGGGCATAATATTTGTATGAGCAATCTTCGGAGGGAACTATAATTAGTTCAACGTCACTGGAGATAAGCCGGTGGGGAGGTGTAATTGCGGGGTATTATGTGCCTAAGAGGTGCTTGCGTGGGACACAGACTAGGAGACACCATCAATGTGCTGCATGTGTTTATAGATGGTGAGTGGTGTCACTGTCATAAAGATGTCACCAAAACAGACGGGATCGACCCAAAATAAACCAATAAAGAAACTGCATGGAGGGTTTTGTACGAGGTAAAGCGACACTCATTCGTCAAGTGGTGTCAGAAGAAAGATATATCTATATTATTACAATGTTTGCCAATATCCGTAATTTATACCGATCGTACCACATTGGCACACAGTTGTGAGTTGATTACAAAAAACGCCGATCGCGTTTTACATTCCCGGTTTGATAATTACGACTCATCTACCTAACGAGGCACATCAACGGTGGTTCGTCTGCCATCCGACTCGATGTTGACAACATAATTATCCCGTTATCGCAGGGACAAACTATAATTCACCATCACTGCTTGATCTCGATCATAAAACACGCATCCAAACTGCATTTTTACAGTTTAGGCAGTAGTGTTTTAGCAACGGTAATCTGATGTGCCGGTCCTGGACAATTACGGAATAATGGCGACATCTGACTCGGTGCCCGTTACGCTTGACGCACTTGACCGATTTTTACTGATACCAGCCGTGAACTTATGTTTTGATATGTCAAGTGTTAGCGAGGATTCTGAAAGCGCATCTTCGTAGCGTAATTGTCTCACAGGGACACCCGCACGTTAACATAGATGGACATCTGTTACGTATCTGTTGGTTTGCAGTTCGAAACCCAACATTAAATGACTACGACAGAGACAGGCACACCGTTAACTACACGATACTTAAAACGCCATAGATTATCACCTCAGCATAGATGTATTCGGTTACCAAACACGACACCAAAATAGCGCATCAGATACCTGAAATAACGAGAAACGACCGGTAAGAAAGTCTAGCTTCGCAAATGAATGTCGACTGGCTTATTCGACGCCAGTTTTTTTTCTTGGAGATAGTACCTAAAGACGGCATCTGCGAACCATATTGCTTAACGTAGCATTTATTTTATGCTACTAACTATAACCATGCTTACTAAATAAGGCTACTCAGTACGTATATACATTATGACCATACCATATTGATAACAGTTTCTATCAATATTACTTGCATTGCCGTTTCGTGGTTGTTTAATAAAGGCAATAATATTCACCAACAGCCACCAGATCGCCATTTGTTTTTGCCCAATCACTATAATCACGTGACACCATCAACAGAAGATTACAACCATTAAACAAAACATTTTACTGATATCCAGTTGCGAAGTGAGTCATTCCCAAAGACGCTTGTTGCTCGAAGCATGACGTAACATGACCATTATGTGCCTTGCCCTATTTCCAAGGCGTCCCGTATATACATCAGTCCTAGTTTCTGGCAGTTGCTTGATGGATGGCCTGCTAACATCCCCCTCACCACCCGCTACTGTCACGGCTTACACGTAACACGTAGCCGCGTCTGATTGCTGATTGATGATTGCAATAGACCGTAACATCTATGTGTGACTTACAACGCATTTATCACCTAGGGGAGCGAACCTGCAAAGATTCAAAGTGTGACACTTTAAAACGTTATTTCATCGATGACGCACGAGGTTATGAAATACTCTCTCGGGTTTAACGGGCACCATCAGTTACCATTCTACGATAGAGCTGTTGCAGAAAACAAAACACATTATTTATGAAGTAATGGTGTGGCTGTTTATTGCCCAACAACGTGGAACATTGAAGTTAGAAACGCATAAATTGGCGATAAGGCGCTGTATGAAAAGATATTTCGCTGCTTCTGCTGTAGCACACAGAATCAACATGTACTGACGACTTCGTCTTCCCTCTTGGTCTCTTGCGTGGTTGTTTATACAAAATTGTTATTGGTGTTATAGAAATGGTTAGTTTTTCACTACCAGTAGCAAAGGAAAACATTTTCTTTCTTGTTTGTAGTAGCGTGTAGTGTGCGAGGGAATAGTAAAGAGTATCAGTGTGTGTGACCT
This sequence comes from Paraescarpia echinospica, assembly GCA_020002185.1. Lineage (NCBI taxonomy): Eukaryota > Metazoa > Annelida > Polychaeta > Sabellida > Siboglinidae > Paraescarpia > Paraescarpia echinospica. Next base: position 64,055,005 of record CM034538.1, read on the forward strand.
GCTTGATTGCCCGTTGTTTGCAGTACATTGCATTTGTGCATGTCAACGAAGTATTGTTTTGAGATTAGAACATGCAACATTTGTTTGGCTAATCGCGTTCAGAATTGTAATACCTTATGCTTTATTTGATATGACATACATTTCCGCTTGATGCCCCTAAATCACTATTAAATAAATGACTGATGTGCATTGTACCACAACTAGGCCTTATATAAAACATTGTACCACGTGTAGTTACTTCATCATATCTTTGGTATTTGGATCATCTGCTGACTGAAAGTGCATATTTCAGCAACAGACGTTCATACGAAATGCATGTCCTCTGTTGTTGTATACAATTGTTGCCCATTGTCCTTATTGTTATGAATTGAGACACATTGTTCTGTCATATACCATTACGAGTAGAAGGTAGCTGACGCGTTCCATGACATCATTTGCCAATTCTGTTCCCGGAGAGTCTTATTAGTCATGCCTCGTTGCACTTTGACACTGTGCTCATTATTCTGCGTTCACGATCCACATTGGCATTTGCAATGAGCAGAATTACATAAACACAAATCTCTTCCAAGTAGTTGATATAGACGAGGAAGAGGCGTGGACCCAGAAATATCCCAGGGCAATTGATAACATGTAAATACATAACATCGTGACGTCATCGACAAGTACCGATTGGTTTTTATTTCTCAACAAGTGCTTAATCCGTGTGCTGGTTGTGTCTCGTGCAACGAGGTGAGCTAAGTTCCGCCATGGTGTATGAAGGTCACATGATCAGCTGCGTGCCAGATGTTTGTCTGGGAGCCTCCGTCCAAGGTTGTCAAGTATCATTTTAGGTTCGAGCATCATGGCTTGATGGGAGGGGTCTTGGAAAACGTGCTGAAGAAAATGTGTATGTTTGACACATGATTCACGACAACTTTGACGGTACTGCTGATTTATTTTGCCGACTTTTCTGGTAATAATTATATGGTAGATATACTGTTGGCAAGAATGATAGATGTACTGATATACCGTGGCATATGTCATAAGCTACAAGTGTGTGAGTGTGTGTGTGTGTGTGTGTGTGTGTGTGTGTGTGTGTAAGTGCGTGTGCGTGCGCGTGCGCGCGTGTGCGTGCGCGTGTATGGGTGTGCGTGCTTGGGTGCGCGAATACGTGCGTGTGTGTGTGTATACGCGCGGGCGCGAGTGCATGTTTGCGCGTTGGTGTGCGTGTGCGTGGATTTCTGACAGAAGCATGTTTGTCGTAAAACGGTGCGATAACGTGCTGTAAAAATAGGCTGTTCCCTCGGGCGACACCGATAACCACACGTCACGGAGAGAATGACATTTAACAATAAACATTTAACTAGATTAATGGGGACGTCATTTTCTGCTAAATATAGCGGTATTACCAGCCTATATAATATATCATTGTAGAGTAATAACAGGGTACAGCTTCTCGCACATAATAATAACAATAGTATTATATGGTCATATATAGCGCCGGTATCCGCCTCAGATCAGCCTCTCATCGCGCTCACTCAATTATGAGAGCCAGTGTTTGGGCAGCAGCTAATGCAGCGCCAGTGTGGCTTCTGCAGATCGAGACCATTGGCTCTGGGAGTGCACGGTAGTAGGTAACTTTCTTTTACTACCCGTGACATAGACATCACACAGAAGGGACTAATGGCTTTTAGTATCTCTTAAAAAAAACTGGCAAAATGAGATCAACGAAATTGCACAAGTTTCGTAAACGCTTTAGGTGCACTCAAACGCCGATGTTGTCGATTGGCACGCGAAACACAAAATCACCGCGCCACACCACGTGGGCACACGCGCGAGATTGGGCGCGCAAAAAACAACAAACGCACATGCACAGACATGACACAAAAACACACCAACACATTAACACACATACTGATACGCACACGCACACGCACACGCACACGCACACGCACACGCACACGCACACGCACACGCACACGCACACGCACACGAACACACATACCAACTGAATACACACACATGCATACACTCACACGCTCGCACACGCGACGCGCACAAGCACACGCACATACGCACATGCGCACACGCACACCAATACCCACACCCACACGCGCACACGCACGCATAGGCACACGCATATACATGCGCACCCACACGCACATCCATACCAGACGCTCACGCACACGCACACGCAAACGCACGCGCGCACGCGCGCTCGCGCGCACACACACACAAACACACACACACACTTATGTCTGTCTCTGTCTCTTTCTCTCTCTCTGTCTCTCTCTCTCTCTCTCTCTCTCTCTCTCTCTCTCTCTCTCTCTCTCTCTCTCTCTCTCTCTCTCTCTCTCTCTCTCTCTCTCTCTCACTCTCTCTCTCTGTCTCTCTCATTCTCTTTCTCTCTCACTCACCCCCCTCTCTATTAAAATAAATACACAGCGTCCCGACTTGTAGAAACTTAAACAGTATCTTCATCTTCAAGGAGACAAGACGTGCCATAACGAATTACATACACCCCCAGAGACTAACTCGAGACTGAGACCTCACGCCGGGAACATACAGCATGAGATGATCCCAAACACAGTGATGCGTACAAAGACTTGAAAGACTTTGTTGGCAGCATGCCTGCCCTTTGTATCCCGCTAGTCGGGCTCCAGGGAAGCGCTTCCCCGTGACATACACGCGGCAAGATTGCTGTGCCGTAAAGGTTGCAAAACAAACCGTCTATCGGTAGGTTCGGCACTTCGACGGCGATAGAATCGGCGCGGTGGCGTCGCTCGTTTGATTTGTTTGTTTTAAGCGTCTCCGTTGGATAAGACGGCTGCTCCGAAAATATGTGTTCATGCCCGATACTGAATATAAAACACTTCTACAAAAAAGACATGATGACTGTGCAGTTGTTGCTGTTGATGTTGCTATTGCGGCAGGTGTTGTTATATTGTTGTTGTTGTTGATGTTGTTGCTGCTTTTGCTACTGTAGCTGCTGGGATCATAGTTTTAGTTGTTGCTGCTGCTGTTTTCGCTGTTGATCTTACCTCTGTTGTTGTTGTTGTTGTTGTTGCTGCTGTTGCTGTTGATGCTGTTACGACTATTACCTAAGCGACCACCACTAAACAGGCAGTGGTTTACTTGGCAATACCTTTCCGCTTCATTTCGTTCTAAGTACAAATAAGTCAACGTGTAGGAGAAATGTCCCGTCGATGCTTCACAGTTTCGGCACGACTTCGGAATATTTTTCTGAATGTCCAACGATGCCTACGATGACTTGGGCCATAATTCCTACGTGTCCAACTGAGCTCGTTCTAATGCGTCAAAGTTGCACTTCCGTTTCACAGTGACGTCCTGCGTGTGCGTTCATGCCTGACTATAAACAGCGCACTTCTACGAATACCGCGGAGGGCTATTAACTTGTTTTTTCTTTGTTTGCCCAGGTTGTTCCATAGTGGTTCCTGGTTCTTCTCTGGATGTTCCCTAGTTGCTTCTTCGTTCTTATCTGGATGTTCCCTAGTTGTTCCTTGGTACTTCTCTGGATGTTCCCTAGTTGTTCCTCGGTTCTTCTCTGGATGTTCCCTAGTTGTTCCTTGGTTCTTCTCTGGTTGTTCCATAGTGGTTCCTGGTTCTTCTCTGGATGTTCCCTAGTTGCTCCTTGGTACTTCTCTGGATGTTCCCTAGTTGTTCCTCGGTTCTTCTCTGGATGTTCCCTAGTTGCTTCTTCGTTCTTCTCTGGATGTTCCCTAGTTGTTCCTCGGTTCTTCTTTGGATGTTCATTAATTGTTCCTTGGTTCTTCTCTGGATGTTCCCTAATTGTTCCTTGGTTCTTCTCTGGATGTTCCCTAGTTGTTCCTTGGTACTTCTCTGGATGTTCTCTAGTTGTTCCTTGGTTCTTCTCTGGATGTTCCCTAGTTGTTCCTTGGTTCTTCTCTGGATGTTCCTAGTTGTTCATCGGTTCTTCTCTGGATGTTCCCTAGTTGCTTCTTCGTTCTTCTGTGGATGTTCCCTAGTTGTTCCTCGGTTCTTCTTTGGATGTTCATTAATTGTTCCTTGGTTCTTCTCTGGATGTTCCCTAGTTGTTCCTTGGTACTTCTCTGGATGTTCTCTAGTTGTTCCTTGGTTCTTCTCTGGATGTTCCCTAGTTGTTCCTTGGTTCTTCTCTGGATGTTCCTAGTTGTTCATCGGTTCTTCTCTGGATGTTCCCTAGTTGTTCCTTGGTTCTTCTTTGGATGTTCCCTAGTTGTTCCTTGGTACTTCTCTGTATGTTCCCTAGTTGTTCCTTGGTTCTTCTTTGGATGTTCCCTAGTTGTTCCTTGGTACTTCTCTGTATGTTCCCTAGTTGTTCCTTGGTTCTTCTCTGAATATTCCACAGTTGTTTCTCTGTACTTCTCTGGATGTTCCCTAGTTGTTCCTTGGTTCTTCTCTGGATGTTCCCTAATTGTTCCTTGGTACTTCTCTGGATGTTCCCTAGTTGTTCTTGGTTCTTCTCTGGATGTTCCCTAATTGTTCCTTGATACTTCTCTGGATGGTCCCTAATTGTTCCTTGGTTCTTATTTGGATGTTCCCTAGTTGTTCCTTGGTACTTCTCTGGATGTTCCCTAGTTGTTCCTTGGTACTTCTCTGGATGGTCCCTAGTTGTTCCTTGATACTTCTCTGTATGTTCCCTAGTTGTTCCTTGATACTTCTCTGGATGGTCCCTAGTTGTTCCTTGGTACTTCTCTGGATGTTCCCTAGTTGTTCCTTGATACTTCTCTGGATGGTCCCTAGTTGTTCCTTGATACTTCTCTGTATGTTCCCTAATTGTTCCTTGGTTCTTATTTGGATGTTCCCTAGTTGTTCCTTGGTACTTCTCTGGATGTTCCCTAGTTGTTCCTTGGTTCTTCTGTGGATGTTCCATAGTTGTTTCTCTGTACTTCTCTGGATGTTCCCTAGTTGTTCCTCGGTTCTTCTCTGGGTGTTCCGTAATTGTTCCTTGGTTCTTCTCTGGATGTTCCCTAGTTGTTCCTTGGTTCTTCTCTGGATGTTCCCTAGTTGTTCCTTTGTACTTCTATGGATGTTCCCTAGTTGTTCCTTGGTACTTCTCTGGATGTTCCCTAAATGTTCCTTGGTTCTTCTATGGATGTTCCCTAATTGTTCCTTGGTACTTCTCTGGATGTTCCCTAGTTGTTCTTGGTTCTTCTCTGGATGTTCCCTAGTTGTTCCTTGGTTCTACTCTGGATGTTCCTAGTTGTTCCTTGGTACTTCTCTGTATAGTCCCTAATTGTTCCTTGGTTCTCCTTTAGATGTTCCCTAGTTGTTCCTTGGTACTTCTCTGGATGTTCCCTAGTTGTTCCTTGGTACTTCTCTGGATGTTCCGTAGTTGTTCATTGGTTCTTCTCTGCATGTTCCCTAGTTGTTCCCTGGTTCTTTTCTGGATGGTCCATATTTTTTCCTTGGTACTTCTCTGGGTGGTCCCTGGTCGTCCATCGTTGTGTGTCACGCGCAGTTGACGAGTGTCAGTCACAACGGTGTTCAGTGATAGCGACGACGATGACGAAATAGACACACATTGATAGATTCGTTTGCCACAATGCATGATCTTAAGACTGCTGTGAACAGCACATGAAAGTTGCTTAACTTGGGACGAGGTTAGCAGCTGTCTCTCAGCGTCGTAGACCATCCGGTTTTTCTGTTTTTCTTGACGTTTGGTTTGCTTTATGACGCCTGCACATGAACGGTATGCGATGGTTATAGCACAAGGAACCAGGACATTTTTACAAGTTGTCAAAGGTCGATGAAATGCTAAGTTTCATTGAAGCGATGAAAGAAGTTGCGGTTAAATTACATCGGGTTCGCGATTAGTGTTATGAGATCACCCCAACACCATACCAGCTCGGAAAAAGACAATCGACAGATCAATCGATCGATCAGAGGAAACGACTGGAATATTTGGGCCGCGTTCACGCAGTAGCAGTCTATAAACAAAATCTTGCATTCTGGCGCCCGTTTTAGAAGACGTGTTGTCGAGTTAACACGGCCGGTTATAAACGCCTGAGCCAACCACCGAAGATAGACTGAACACTGGTGATTCACGGCCTAAGCGACAGCCTAAATACACTCAGATAAGTCGACGGGATCGGACGTACATTCCGATAAAGATACTTTATTTTGTTATTACAATCGCACTCGGTTCCAAAGGCTGGACAGTACGTGTGCTCGTGTTGAGCTATGTAAGCACGGCAGTGTGTGCGTATGTGTGTGTGTGTGTGTGTGTGTGTGTGTGTGTGTTTGTGTGTGTTTGTTTGTGTGTGTGTGTGTGTGTGTATGTGTGTCTGTACGTGTGTGTGTGTGTGTGTGTTTGTTTGTGTGTGTGTGTGTGTGTGTGTGTGTGTATGTGTGTCTGTACGTGTGTGTATGTGTGTGTGTGTGCGTGTGTATGTGTGTGTGTGTGTGTGTGCGTGTGCGTGTGTGTGCGCGCCGGTGTGTGTACGCGCATATATATGCGCCCTTGACATGCACCGTGATCTGATTCTAACAGTTTGAATACCATTCACAATATGACCAGATAAAAACGATTACGTCTCCTGTAGCGTCAATGTATGACGATACATTTCATAAAAGCAAACAAGGAAGACTGGAGTGAAGATGGAGGTATAGGTTTAAAGGGAAATGAAGCGCTTGAACAACCACAGCCCAAACATAAGAACATACCATGTGCAGAACATAATACCATGATTTGATGAGCACAGCGCCGCGGTACATTTTAAATAAGTTTTCAAACGTAGCCAATATCGGCACTGGGCGCCGCCATTACGCTCCAGCGCCGGCTGGTTTGACGCGAAATGCCACTCACGGCCGCACAATGTAATTCAATTGGCGACTCGGCATAGCTCCCAGAAAAACCGACGAATCGCATACAAAAACAGGAAAAAAAATAGAATGCACTGACAGGCTACTGGATATACTATAAATGCTAGGAAACAACTTTTCACATACTTCAACGGAAGGATTCCCAGAGAAAAAGGCATGTTATAGATTATGTTTTGTCGCGTCCGGCGGCGGCAAGCTCTGCTAGGATATCTGCGTTGGTCACTTTCGGGCACTGATTGCAAGACTAAATACGAATGTGACGAACATGAAAAGACAATGAACGTCAAAATATAATTCTTGGTGAAAGACGCAGGTCCATCATTGGTCGATTTTTCTACGTATAACTATGGACCGAGGTAGTAATATTCGGCCAAATCGACCTTGAAACGTGATATAATATTATTGTAAGGCGGCGCGAGCGGCGCGTAGGAAGCGACATGCCGAAACCAGCTCATGGCGAGTGGTGGGTTCAGTCACGTATCACTACGATAACAATATAATCCCACATTTGTATTTCAACGTCAGCATATATAAACATATATACGACCTATTCTAAATCGAAATGTAATAAGAAATGTGACTATGATAAATTACGAATAAACTTGAATAGTGCGATTTGAGTGTTTATAATCAGTCGATTTATATACGTTTCGTCTTCGGCATCGCGAGCGCACGTGTGTGAGCGTGAATGTTTTTTTGTGGCGAGTGTCAATGGCGGGTGGAAATGTAAATTTTATGAGACGATTAATGGGTATTTTTGTTGACTGTGAATGGTGTATGCAATTGGAGGGTAGGCATGTTGTTTTCTCCCCCCCCTAGTAATAGGCCGCGCGGTGGCGAAAATCCCACTTCCCCCATCTTTGGATGTCATCATTTCAGCGGAAACAGCGGAGAGAAGGTAAATTGACAGCGCGACGTAAAAATAAATTTTGTTAATAGCACTGACCCACCCGTGTTTGTTCACAGCCGAGACAACAGCGGAGAACGTGAAGTTACAGCGGCGAAACAATTCCAACAGCATCCCTCCCCCGTCGTCCGATGTTCCGCCGATGTCACAGTCGAGCCAACCGAGACGGCATAACGTGAGGGAAGATGTGAAGATACGCGGCGGCGAAAAGTTGTTCAGTGGCAATTTTTCAGTGGTGCTGAAGCTCCGTTAGCCCCCCCCCATATGAATTTAGTTCCCGCGGTACTGGCCTGGCCTCAGTTTTGGCCAAACCAGCTTTGTCAATCAAAACAATAACTGCTAGATTGGTTCATTTGTGCACTGAACAATAGATGTATTGGTTCGTATATGACACTGAACAATATATGTATTGGTTCGTATGTGACACTGAACAATATATGTATTGGTTTATATGTGACACTGAACAACAGATGTATTGGTTCGTATGTGACACAGAACAGATGTGAAGATACGCGGCGGCGAAAGGTTTTCAGTGGCAATTTTTCAGTGGTGCTGAAGCTCCGTTAGCCCCCCCCCAATTTAGTTCCCGCGGTACTGGCCTGGCCTCAGTTTTGGCCAAACCGGCTTAGTCAATCAAAACAATAACTGCTAGATTGGTTCATTTGTGCACTGAACAATAGATGTATTGGTTCGTATATGACACTGAACAATATATGTATTGGTTCGTATATGACACTGAACAACATATGTATTGGTTCGTATGTGACACTGAACAATATATGTATTGGTTTATATGTGACACTGAACAACATATGTATTGATTCGTATGTGACACAGAACAATATATGTATTGGTTCGTATGTGACACTGAACAATATATGTATTGGTTTGTATGTGACACTGAACAACATATGTATTGGTTCGTATGTGACACTGAACAATATATGTATTAGTTCGTATGCGACACTGAACAACATATGTATTGGTTCGTATGTGACACTGTACAATATATGTATTGGTTTGTATATGACACTGAACAACATATGTATTGGTTCGTATGTGACACTGAACAATATATGTATTGGTTTGTATGTGACACTGAACAATATATGTATTGGTTTATATGTGACACTGAACAACATATGTATTGGTTCGTATGTGACACTGAACAATATATGTATTAGTTCGTATGCGACACTGAACAACATATGTATTGGTTCGTATGTGACACTGTACAATATATGTATTGGTTTGTATATGACACTGAACAACATATGTATTGGTTCGTATGTGACACTGAACAATATATGTATTGGTTTGTATGTGACACTGAACAATATATGTATTGGTTTGTATGTGACACTGTACAATAGATGTATTGGTTCGTATGTGACACAGAACAATATATGTATTGGTTCGTATGTGACATTGAACAATATATGTATTGGTTTGTATGTGACACTGAACAACAGATGTATTGGTTCGTATGTGACACTGAATATATATGTATTAGTTCGTATGTGACACTGAACAACATATGTATTGGTTCGTATGTGACACTGTACAATAGATGTATTGGTTCGTATGTGACACTGAACAACATATGTATTGGTTCGTATGTGACACTGAACAATAGATGTATTGGTTCGTTTGTGACACTGAACAATAGATGTATTGGTTCATTTGTGACACTGAACAATATATGTATTAGTTCGTATGTGACACTGAACAACATATGTATTGGTTCGTATGTGACACTGTACAATAGATGTATTGGTTCGTATGTGACACTGAACAAAATATGTATTGGTTCGTATGTGACACTGAACAATAGATGTATTGGTTCGTTTGTGACATTGAACAATAGATGTATTGGTTCGTTTGTGACACTGAACAATATATGTATTGGTTCGTATGTGACACTGTACAACATATGTATTGGTTCGTATGTAACACTGAACAATAGATGTATTGTATATATGTGACTTTGTGCACTTTTAATGTAGCTTCTGTACAGTTAGTCCGTTACCATAAAGTTTAGTAAAAGTAAAGTAACATGTCAAAACAATGTTTAAAAATTATGTTTAATTTGTATGTTTAAGCCAGTATTATTGAAGTGCATATGCAAATGAAGCAGCAAAGCATTCAGCTGAGAAAAAACCTTTACAAAATATATTAATAATAATACATTTTTATAGCGCCTATATCCCTAGGAATCTGAGCTCAGAGTTGCATAAAGAATCGTTGGGAAGTCTTTAACAGGGACAAGCAAGGGACCGGCGAAGGTTAGGGTGAGGGAACAGTTTCAAATAAATAAGTCTTCAGTTTTTTACGAAAGGTATCTATAGTGTCAGATGATTTTAACGCGATAGTAAGTCGATTCCAGATTTTTGGTGCAGCTACAGAAAAAGCACGTTTGCCGATATTAAGCTTTGTTTTCGGAAAAAAAAGTCGTTGTGAAACAGATGATCTGAGATTCCTGGGGATATCGGAAAAACGAAGGAGACTAACCAAATAGGATGGGTATTGTGTAGGAAGGGTACAATATGTGATAGTGGCTAACTTGAATTATATTCGATATTAATAGTTAATATAACATCTGACATTATTATCATAAAATCAGATAATTTATTATGAAACTTGTACAAGGTTTGAAGCTGTATCTTGAATAATAACTACTTGTTTTCTTGATAAATGCCCCTAGTATTAACCCCAAAAATATGTAAAACTGATAATCAGTTACTCCTGTACTATCCGTGCACGAGATGGACGTAAACTCACCGAGAATTACGATTAGAAAATGTCAGGGTTACTTAAAATGCAATACGGTTAGATTAAAATGTGTATAACTGAAGTGGGTCAATTGACAGCAACATCAAAAACTGGTGTGTGAATTTTAGCAATTGGCACAGTCTGCTAGGTAGTCTTATTTATTTGTGAATTGTTTCTCCATGTGAATAAACTGGATATATATTTTATGTTGGTTTCAATATTATTAATCAAATTGTGAACAACGACATGTGACACGCTAGAGATGACATTTTATCGACAGTAGTGGGATGTGAAGGCATTGAGTAATTACTTTGGTCAACATAAACTCAAACATAACTTTATAGTCACCTCAGTAATACAGCCACATCGCAAATAAGGACACCCTAGGACAGTCCCAGATTGTGTCCATATACTGTAAAGAATATGAAATTAGTCCCACTAGTATGGTCACGTCACTAACCAGGTAGGTTTCGCCTCGTCCCAAGGCTGGCCTTAACAGTGAGGATCCACTGGGTCTTACTTGTCCAGCCAGGCTTTTTCACTTCCACTGTTCACTCACCTGTCTAAGTTCAATCTCCAATGTTGAAATTTACATGAATCCCATTTGGTCCCGGATAGGCAGCACGGATCTGTCCCACAGCACGGACTGATATCACACGTCTGTTTGCCGAGCCTACCCCTTGCTCATGACATAAAATGGCGATATGCAGCCAATCGATAAGTTCTGAAGTATCACTTGTTTGCATTAGTTGATAGTAGACAGCCCTTATTTTATCATTATTATTATACTGATAAAACGGTGTGTTTTATCAATAAACCACATCATGAACTGTAGTCTTACACTCATATAACTGTTACAACCATTCACAAACAAATGAAGCAATTCACTGAGGTATAATACACATATTTGTTATTAATAAAATGTCAATTCAATATTGTTATATCAATAATACATTGCACAGTGTCCTAATCATGCTTTCCAGAGAAGTCGAGATGGTGTTCGATTGAACAGGTCTGCGACAACCCCGCCCCGATCTGGGGGCCACATTCTGTTATTGCATGTTGTCGTCGACTAGTACCTCGCGTGTTTAGGATGTGTTGTGGTTCTAAGTTTTCGTTGGTTAAAACTTTGCCTTTTTTACCTTTTTTATTCCAAATTCATAAACAAATTATTTGGTAGTTTGTATAACGACTAGCACGTATAACAAGGCACCATATCTTTGTTTTCGCGCAGAAATGTCTAGTTTCGAAAAAAACGAAAATGTACATTGATTAGATAGGAGCGGCTCAAACCAGTCACTTGTAACTTGCACATAAATAAGATGGTGATATGCTGTGTTCTATCCTGCCGATTTAGGCATCGATCAACATAAGTTTTTCTGTTTATCTTATAATTGAGTAGGTTTCTGTCACCATTAATGCATACTTAGAATATATGTATTGAAATATATGGCATATACAGCTCCGTTTCAGTTCCCCTTTAAGGAAGAGAGATCGTGAAAGGGACAGAGGGGGGGGGTAAGCAGGTTGTGGAAGGTGGCACCCGTCACACAAGAGATCGGGAGAAATAAAGAACACCCTGATAACGGGTTTGACCATGTTACATTGCCGCATCTACGATATATCTGGGCTGTACACGCCACCAGCGATTCACCGTAAGACATAATGAAACGATCCATTATTACTTGTCACGACGATAGAACCAAACACATGTTACGCCTGTTGATTCTACCACACCTGCCAATTGCTTGGGACGTGTAGCACGTGGCGCACCCAGCGGGATTTTATCGAACAACAACGCCAGGAAACAACTAAAAACGCCAGACGCCCCACGGGATAGACCCTCTGCGACGGCCAGTCATGTGCACGTGAATCGTCAACACCTAATTTCGTTAATGTCCCTGGAGTCCTTGGTGTGCGGTTGACCTCGAAACTGGTCGTTGATTTTGTTGTTTTCCGTCTTCCATCGTTTATCCAGTTTCAATATAGGCCGTCTTCATCACCCGTCACCGTGTTTCCATCTCTCCTTCTCCTCTCCTTTCCCCATCCCGTCAAATATATCTTAACACAGATCTCCCATCGCAATCGCGGTCTTCCTCTTCTCCGTCTGCTCTTCACTCTGAGGGCATTCAATGTCATCATTAACATTTGTTCCACGTGTTCAGCCTACGTTAGCCGACAACTCACCAACTCCCTCCTGAAAACCTCCGTCGCACCAACCTTTTCCCTCTGCTCCTCCGTTCTTCCCTTCTCTACTCATTTCGCTCCGGCAATTCTTCTCACCCCGTTGTTTTAAACTGAATACAATAACACTTCCATGTTTTTAATACAACCGCTTCAACTAAAACACTACCATAGCTACAACGATTGGTCTAGTTTTTTCAATGAGGTGTAGCAAAACTGCTTCATTAAATCAGTGTCACAGATAAATAAGCTTTCAACAGTACTGGAAAACATATTATAAAACTGAACTGTACCGAGTAAGTTGTTTACGTACTAAACATTCTTGGGTCGCTCTGTGATATAATTTGCCTCCGCCACTCAATTTAATTCCATGATTGCACCCGTTCACCCATATTGTCGAAGCCAAAGTAAACACTGACCAAATTATCAAAACTTTAAAAGTGCGCGACTGTTTTGTAACGGACTCATGTTTTGACGGTGTATGACTTGAAGCCCGTGGTGTTTGGTGACCGACTGTGCAAAACACACAATCGAGGGAGGATGTGTAATTTTGGCTGCATTCCGACTTCTTATATGCTTCGGAGAAACTAACGATGCAGAAAGTACAGGCAAACATTCCGATATTGGATACGGAAATATGCGCTTAGTCATATGAAATAGCTTCCAAAAGGGTGCTATGATACTGCAAAGACGAATAGTTGCGATAGTGCTTCCAGTCTGAGTTGTTGTGTCCGAAATCAACACTGCCGTATTTATAACTCCCTGTCGCTCAAACTTCGCGGAACACTCCCGTGATAAAATCGAGTCCTATGTGTAGAGGTTCATTCCAGAACTATTCTTAGCGACTCTCTCTGATCACGTTTCCGCCAATCCGGTGCAGACAAAACACTACTCCCTGTTCATGTTATGTAACTGATGTGTGAGTGGTTAAAGAGGATGCGCAGCTCAGATGTGTGTCGGTTCAACGTGTCCAAAGTGTGGTTGTAATTCAGAATGCAGGTGTGTTGAATTGACATGCACGGTGTGTTAACTGCTAAACGCGGATGTGTTAATCGAGCGCGCCTTACGTTCAACATCCATCCACAGTGTGTTTACCGGGGAATAAGAACGTGTTAATCGAGTGTGAATTGTACATTTATAGACAATTCAATGTGTCGATGATTTTAGGAATTCTAATTTAACGTGCAGTGGAACCCCGCTGTTAAAGTCACCCTCGGGACTTGGCAAAAATTCCACGAATGGTGAGGGCGAAGTGACCATATCTAGTTTCCTTATGTTACTCCTAGTGCTACATAAATAATTTCGGACAGTTCTAGGGTGACCTTAATTACGATGTGGCCGTATTACCGAGGTGACGGTAAAGCGAGATTCGGCTATATTCATAAGCACGCTACATACGTGCACGCACGCACGCACGCACACAACACACGCCACATCACACGTACACACACACACACACACACACACGCACACGCACACGCACACGCACACACAAACAAACAGTGCCTGCGTTATAAGGGTTTGCACATTCATATATTTTCATGTTAAATGTTGTTTCTACACAAAACCCGGGATTGCAGCCACAACCCAGCACGGTCCTCGCTGGCGACATTTTCCACAGTGGATAACATGACAACTTGATAACTTAGTATCTTTTGGGTTATGTATATATATATAATTTATATATATGTAATATATATATAAATATGTATATATAATATAGATATATATTATATATATATACATTATATATATATAATGTATCTATATCCTCCTCCCTCCCTCCCTCCCTCCCTCCCTCTCCTCCCTCCTCCCTCCCTCCTCCTCCTCCCTCCTCCTCCCTCCCTCCCTCCCTCCGGTTTCCGGCTGACATCAGACTGTCGTTGTAATTTATGGCGAATCCGGCATGTCACTGATTTCAGCCCCAAAAAGCCTAATTATTCGGCCCACATTCCGAAAAACAGTCATTTCATGATTGATATGTTTACGGGAATGTGTGATGAGTGTACGGAGAAGCTGACTCATGGCACATCAGGACAGTTCTGGAAGAAGCGTTTAGATACATTTTGGAAATGGTCGTATATTTGTAGGGGTGGGGGCATTGGGTTATACCCTCCTTTGGCAATGTTTCCTTTATATTTTCCGATACAACATATTGCGCAGGGAAACTAACGGGTAACTAATACCCCCCACCTTTGTCCACTCAGAGATACGAGATGCACTTTTTGTGAACGAAGTATTCATTGACGCTTTAGTTTCTGAAGTAATATTGAAGTAATATTATTTGCATTGTAAAAACATCGTATCATAACAAAAGTGTCAACTTCAAGTGAACAGTGTTACCAGTAGGTGAACAGTGTCACCAGAAGAACTATCGTGTCACCAGCAAGTGGCCAATGTCACCATC
The DNA here is from genome assembly GCA_020002185.1 of Paraescarpia echinospica. NCBI lineage: Eukaryota > Metazoa > Annelida > Polychaeta > Sabellida > Siboglinidae > Paraescarpia > Paraescarpia echinospica. The sequence continues at coordinate 64,070,100 of CM034538.1, forward strand.
ATATCGATTGTGTCACCGTAAGGTCGACAGTGTCACCATCACCTGATACTGTCACCATCACGACGATAATGTCACCATCACGCCGATAGTGTCACCATCAGGTCTATAGTTTCACAACCAAGTCAACAGCTTCATCAATAGATCATATGTGTCACTAGCAAGTCAAAAGTTTGAGTCACGTGGCAACCGGAACCGGAAATGTCGTGGTCGATTCGATCCCAACTTTGACGGAGGCCAACGAATCCTGTCCAATAAACATTGATGGGCACACACAAAATAACGCACCCCGTCACGTGCGAAGACCCTAAATCTCCAAGGAGGCCCCTCGCTGTCACTCAACAGACCGCCAGCTGTTCCGGTGCTATTTTGCGCAGCATTTCTTGGCAACACCTATTTGCGAATACGTAAAAATAGCTGCGGTGTAACGCGAAATATGCCGCGGTGCTAAAAAAATTGGCACTCGGATGGTGCATGAACGGATATTGGCTGTCTCTCGGCGCATCTTTTTTCTGGTCCTGTCAATTCACGCGGACAGATGGGCAAGATACCCGTGCTTTCGGGAACTGTCGGATGCGAACGTTAACAGATTAGGACAACAAACGTGATACAGGCGAAGCCAACGTATCACTTGACTCTGTTAGCGCGTTGTAAAGTACTAACTGCGATCAACAAGATGTTGTTTTAATATGTTTTACATTTTGGCAGTGATTTCGGTTGTTTTCATTCATACCTAGGTGTTCCATCTCGTACTCCAGCTACGTCTCCCGAGGGTCCGGCGTGTTAGGCTGACAGTCACAATAGGTTACACATTTACCCCCTGTATGCTGTACCAGTCACAACGCGTTACATACATATTTACCCCCTTCAAGGTTGTCAATGTGGGTTTTTAGTGCCTTATATGTCCAGCGCCCACCCTCTCAATGTGGTGCTCGGCAAAATAACAACTTGAGCCATTTAACACACAACGACAAGGTGTCTGAGACTAAAATAGACACGTGTCTATTCATAGGCGTTCATTGAAGCGTTGACAATGCCTACAACAGTACAGCGTAAACGTGGGGAATATCCTGCGGGAAGAAAGGGGACACTCCCACCAACCCACTGGCCGCCATCCCACCCCTACACGATCCCTATACATAGCCTATGTGTGAACTATGCAGTGAACTGCGAATGTCCCGTCAGCATCGATTTGTTTTAGGGAGAACCGTTTTGTTTAATAGGTACATCAGGGAGTGTCGTAATGGCGCTGTCAAGAGATATTTGTGGAAGCAGGTGGTCAGTATCATGTGTCCTGCCTTCACCTAGCGAAGAGTCCCCTTGGGCAAGTAATGTCTTTTGAAGTTATCGGATGCAGGAAAACGTTTTGTTGTGTTAGATTCTAATACTAGGCAACGTTTTTGCCTGCAGGCCTGTGATGTGTGCGTGTGATTCACGTACGGTGGTGTCACATTGTCGGCCGAGGTTTTGGACACACACATATCCATTATAAAACAGTCAGTTATTTAAACTTGATGATGATCTACACACGACCCGGACACCAGCACTCTTGGCGTGCAACGTGGTTATGGTATTGGTGAAGAAGTTGTGATTAATCTGCGACTACGTCATTAATGTATGTGGTTAATATCACAAATTGGTGACATTTCACACAATTACGGTGACGCCTTTTATTCCCTTATCGGTTTGAACGTTGGTATTTTTGGCAGTAAGAAACCGCAACTAATCACGATACCACGCGTAGCATTGTACAAACGTCAGCATCAAACGTTCTGCAGGAAGTCGCAAGAGAGATTGGCCAAGGAAACGGCGAGAACGTGGGTTGAGAAACAACTACATCGATTTGGAATCCAGACTCGGTTCCAGCAGCTTGCTCCAGGAGCGACCAGGAACGTATTTCCGCCGTGGATAGCGTTTATGTGGAGGTTTCTCGTGACCCGGGCCAAGAAACGTTAAAACTCTCTTTGCGAGCTATAACGGAGATTGATTACTTAATGAAGTTTGGCTTTGATGCGTTGTGTGGTTTCGCAGCTGTTGGATGTTTCACTGCAGTCAGACGAATAATAGAACCTGTTGATACAGCGCACTTGTGGTCGCGGATACCCAGGTACGCGTTGTACCGTTGGACTTGTAGGCACGGATCTCAGGCAACAACTCATGCTGCGGTTCGTGCCCCATGGAATATACTGTCGCTTACGCTACACCTTGGTATCGTTCCTCTTGTTCCGTTTCTTCTTCTTCTTCGTCTTCTTCGTCTTCTTCTTCGTTTTCTTCTTCGTCTTCTTCTTCGTCTTCTTCTTCGTCTTCTTTTTTGTTTTCTTCTTCGTCTTCTTCTTCGTTTTCTTCTTCGTCTTCTTCTTCGTCTTCTTTTTTGTCTTCTTCTTCGTCTTCTTCGTCTTATTTTTTGTCTTCTTCTTCGTCTTCTTCTTCATCTTCTTTTTTGTCTTCTTCTTTGTCTTCTTCTTCGTCTTCTTTTTTGTCTTCTTTTTTTGTCTTCTTCTTCGTCTTCTCCTTCATCTTCTTTTTTTGTCTTCTTCTTCGTCTTCTTCCTACTGTTCTTCCTTATCTCTTTCGTCTCTTTTTAATAGTCCTCGTTTTCATATTTTCTATTTCTTCTTCGTCTTCTTTTTCCCTTTCTTCATCTTCTTCTTCTTCTGTTACACCTCCCCGTTCTTCTTCTCCCCCTTCTTCTTCCTTTTCTTTTTTTCTTTCTACCTAATATGGAGCGCAGTGGCTAGAGCTTCGGACTCTCCATCGAGAGAACCCGGGTTCGAATTCGGTGCTGCGGTGTCGAACCTTGGGCAAGTTCGTTCAATCTACGTTGCTCCACTTCACTCAGCTGTATGAATGAGTACCTGGCTATAGACAGTGGTGGATATTTGTGTACGAATAGTATTCGCGCATTAATAGCAGCGTGGCTGGATGCTTTCCAGAGAAGTCGAGATGGTGTTTGATTGATATGTCAGGGAGTAAAGTGCAAAGCGCTTTGAGCAGTCCTGAGGACTGGATACTGCGCTATATAAAACAATTATTATAAAAATTACCATTACGTTTAATGTTAATAATAATAATAATCAGACAATCCACCGTGTCTCTCCTACCTACTTGTGCAACCTCGTCAAACAGCATGTGCCATTCCGTGAAAATCTGCGCTCTGCAAACAAGTTACTCCTAGTAGAACACAAACCGAAAAACTCGTGGGGAGAACGATCGTTTATAGTATCCGCAGCAGATATCTGGAAGGCACTTCCAAACAATGTTAGAGCTACCACAACAATCATCACCTTCAAAACAGCCTTGAAAACCCACCTCTTTAAAATGTACTTAGAATAAGACGTGATGTGGACATTTCCTGGACATTGTATGATACTGATCTTATACTATTTATGAATAAAATGTTATTATATTTATTATTTATTATATTACTTATAATATCGTAACATTTATAATGTATACTATATATAGATTTTTAGAAAGGGGATGTATTAAAGAGTCAACATTTCATTGATAACGATATTTGTTTATTGATTTTATGATGTATAATTAATAATACTCATTTTATAATTTCTATAATGTTGCTCTTATTATATTTGAGAATGGTGCTTTTACAATTCTTAAAATTACTACTTCAAAGTCATCAATGGTCAAATACTGTGTACCGCCATGAGTGCCTCTACGGCAGATACCGGCGCAATTTAAGGTTTCATTATTATTATCATTAATAATAATCATTATCATTATCATTATCATAATCACAATCATCTTCTTCTTCTTTTCCATCAAATCTTCTTTTCACCGGTGATCCCCTGCGTGGCGGGGACTACCTCACTTAACATGTTTCTATCAGTCGACAAGACGTCTCCGTCTATCGCGATCTCCTGCCGTTCTCTTGCACTCTCGGCTTCACACAGTCTCTCCAACTTCATTCCGGTCTTCTTTTCTCTTTCTACAACCCTCTTTTGTTTTACATATCATTGTGAGCCACACCCGAGTTGAGTGGTAGCAACAGATAGACAGACAGGCGGACAGACGGACAGACAGGCAGACGGACAGATGGACAGACGGACAGACGGACAGACGGACAGACGGACAGACGGACAGACGGACAGACGGACCTACATACATACATACATACATACCGACGGACGGACGGACAGACAGACGGACAGACATACATATAGACAGACAGACAGACAGACATACAGACAGACGGCCGGACGGCCGGACGAACAGACGGATAGACGGACGGACGGACAGACGGACGGACGGACGGATAGACGGATGGATGGACCAACGGACACACATACGAACGGACAGACAGACGGACAGACAGACATGTAGATAGACAGACAGACAGACAGACAGACAGACAGACAGACGGACGGGCGGACGGACGGACGGACGGACGGACGGACGGACGGACGGACGGACGGACGGAGTGATACAAACATACACAAGCAAATGGAGAAACAAAGACACAAAAACACACAAACATGAACGCATACACGAATACATGGTCACGTACGCACGGACACACGAACACACGCACGCACACCCACACACATGCTCCCAGGAATCACGCCCTCACAGCCGCCCAGGGTCCTTTGAATCACGCTGTCTCCACCGTCCAGGGTTCCAGGAATCACGCCGACTCAGCAGTTCAGGGTCCAAAGAATTCCAGGAATCACGCCGACTCAATCGTCAAGGGTTCCAAGAATCACGTCTTTTTAATCGTACAGGGTCTAAGGAATCTATCGCGACCCCGGGAAACACGCCGACTCAATCGCCTCAATCGTCCAGGGTTGCCGGGATCACGCCGCCTCCATTGTCCAGGGATGACACTACCCTCCGCTCCCCCGGCCAGCCAGGCACATGGTTGTCACATGCTATCAGTGGATGTGAATGTGACCGGAGCATCGTTTGTTGGGATGCACCGACGGGTGATGTCAGGTTTTCTAGCAATCTGGGTTTCGTCTGTTTTTTTCTACGTAAAGGTGTCGACAGCCGCGGGCCCAATTTACCAGCCACCGCACAGCATCTAACTGATGTCATCCCTCGCGGCATTCTTACCAACATATCATCCCATACAAGTAATCTTTGATAATTATATTTTGGATTTTCTTTCTCCTAATGAGATGGAGGCCAACTAGCGCCTAGAGGTAGATGGAGGCTGTCTGGTAGCTAGAGCCCTCGTTGCAGGGCTCCTGGCTCAGCCTGTCTCGTCTCGGGGACCTACGTCTAACATTTCTCATGAGGTTTGGGAAGATCACGTATACGCGTACATACAAGGGTTCAGCGCACTGTTAGTTTTCCCATTGGCGACCATGTTAACGTTTCGTGTGATTATTAGAAAACGTGACCAACAAAGTTTCTTAAACTTCTCACCTGCTGCTATCATCTCGTTGACATGCTGGTCGAGTTTAGTCAAAATCTAATATTCATAGCTCTCGTAAAATGCCTGTATGTGTGACACCCGTCAATATTTACGAATGGATGCAGGCAGTAATCCGGCTAAAAGGTCAACTAGCCAAATTGCTGCCAAATACCCTTCCGCTTAGTAAAATTAGCTACCAGTGCACCATTTTATTGTCAACAGCTTCTACAATCACACCGGAAAATCTGACTACTCAAATGCACTTATGTCAGAGCAGGTGAATTTGGTAAAAAATCATTTCTAAAAAATAAATTGCACTTTTTTTGTAATCAAGCAGGAATTCTAACAGTGTCCTGACCCCATAAGCAAGTAGGCTCATACGAACATACACACCTGTGCTTTTACGCACACACCCACACACGCGCGCGCGCACATGCACGGCACGCACACACTCACACACACCTACGTACGCATAAACACAAACACATACACACAGAGACACACACACACGAACGCACACACGCAAGCACGCACGTACACACATACGCACGCACGCATAAACATAAACACACACCCGCGCGCGCACACATACACAAACACAAGTTCCTCATCCACCCCGGTAAACAAGTGACTGCAGCCACACGAAAAACATTGTCAATCCAACAATCGGGAGAGTCTAAAAACATGCAGCAGAGCGACATGACAACATAGATAATTAGATCTGGAATTTGTTATATAATCACCCCACAACCCAAATGCAACTTACAAGGAAGACAATGGGAGGGGAACGCTGAATAAAAACGGTGACAGAGGCGGCCTCCTGGGAAGAAAAGAGGCGGTCGGTCATCGAGAGAGCGATCTGAAACAGAGCGGCGCCTGTGCCGGCCCACAAAGATCCCACGAAATCCCCGTTTGCCGACCAGGGACAACAGACATCGCCATCCCGCAAACACATATCTTCCATCCCACCGTCAGGTTCCTTTCATAGCCATCTTTTTGCCGCTTCCTGTCCCTAGGCGCCGCCTGACAACACAATGCTCTTGCAGTCCGGTAGATCTTCACATTCAGGACTTGCCCCTACTAAATGAAGACCTTGATTTATCGGATAATGATTCGGAGTGGATCCATATTAGATGTCATCCTCAGAATCTGGTATAAGGATCCATACATAATGCCACCTTCAAACTCCCGGACAAGGATACGGACCGAATGTTGCACTCTTGAACAGGGATCCGTCCTGAATGTCGCGAGCTAGCGACTTACTGAGTTTATGAAAAGTGGTGGTTGAAAAGGTGAAAAGTGCTGGACGCTGTGAAAGAGTGACATAATAATAATATTTAAAAGATGTCGTGAACCCTGATGAGAAGTAGAAACGTGATACGAAATAATAAAACTTATTTAAGATGTAAACGTGCAGTAAACACAGATATACGTTAAGTTTAATTCCTAACAAAACGTGTAATTTTATTTATGTGATTTTATTTCGTAACACAAAATGCGTCACTTTCTTTCCGTTACATTCCTCATAACAAAAGGTGTTAACTTTGTCCTGTTAATATCTTTTTGTAGGTTGAGCGCAGTGACGCAATAATTGAAGCTCCGGACTGTCATTCGATGGATTCCGGGTACGGATCCTCCTGCTAACGTTCTGATTCTTGTGCAAGTTCGTTCACTCTACTTGCTCCAGTTCATCCAGGTGTATGAATGAGTACCCGGCTATGGTGGATATTTGGGTATTGCGCAGTATAAGAACATAGCTTTTTTACTTTCCGATTAACTGTCAAAGAACCATGATCGATCACGGTATCGTTGCTACATACATGATTATCTCGTGGTCAACACCACACCCGTTCCTGTTATGTAAGGATATATTGTACTTATAAATCAAACATTACGATGTTTCAAGAAAAATGTACTTGTTTCTCCCGCTAGTTATACGTCTGGTGTATGGAAACACTGCGGATTTGAGGTGCTTACCGCAGAAACTGGTGTTAAATTGACCAATGAAACACTGCGGATTTGAGATGCATTACCACAGAAACTGGTGTTAAATTGACCAATGAAAATTGAACAACTTGCCAACATTCTACCCAATGTGGTCTCTATCGTGACATGTGTGGTATCTTATTATGTTTAAAAATAAAATCGACACATACCTTAAAAGGGCGGGATACACGTAGATAAAAAGTATTGGACTCTCGATAAACCAAAAGGCTTCCTTGTCCACCTGCCATCTAGAGTTAATTTTCTGGATGGCAATCTTGTTAAATCTTGTTAAATCGTGACCTCTGTATCGCGTTACGTATTGTATTGTGAATTTGTGTAGCGTTCTATTTCCAGTGCCGAAACAGACCAAGATCTTCACTCTAGAGACTGTACTGACTGATGAGTATACGGTATTTCCTGCAACGGCGGTTACCACCTGTTCCTGGTTAAATCACGTAACTGGACTTTCCGTCTGTTCTATGGTGTCAATTGCTCATCGTCGTCACTGTCTGTTGGGTCATAGTGAGATAAGTTTTGTTGGCGGAGAGCTACTCAACAATGCACCAGAAAAACACACACATAAAATCGCGTATTTTCCATTCATTACGCCTTCGGAATGTTCTACCAAATGACATAAATGTACTTGCATGAGTTGAATTAATTTACCCATTCCACCATTCTGTCTAGCATTTCTCTTCATTTCTTCACATTTTCAAAATTCTTTCATTCGTTCAAATAATGCCATTCGTTTAATTTCCTTGGTCCTTTTCCTTAAATTGAATTCAACTTCATGCGTCTTATACAATGACTTATCATAAAGTATCAGAACCAGCTTTCTATGTCTCTTCGTTATCATCACCAACATAGGTGTATTCTTAGATGGATGCAAATAACTGCACTTATTTGATCGATGGTATCTTTTCAGGAGAACACTTACAGTGATTATGTAAGGGAAATTAATTTTATAACACATGACTTTTAAACAAGGACAGGCCGTATACAAACACCAGAAATGCCTTAGGATGGGTTTCGCCTGGGTGTGTTTCAGCCTTTCAGGGGACTTGTTTCCCATACCCTACAAACCCCTTTAAGCCAACCTCTTCGGCTGTTACTGACGCGTGTCGTTTTCTGGGCCAAAGAACACTTGTTTTTCCAGTCGCTAATTGACATGTGGCCGTCAAGTTGGCGTCAACAGAGATCAGTCTAAGTCTGGAGTGTGGCGGTATAGTTGTATGGCGCTGAAAGTTGGGTTGTTAAAAGACGGACGAAAAAAATACGTTGGTCGTCTTTGAGATGTGGATGTGCCGTCGTGACCTACGAGTAAGCTGGGTTGGCAGAACGAGGCCGATTGGTAGATTGTCAGTGGCAGAAAACGGACAGACGGATGCCTGCCAATTGCATCGGATAACAACAGACAGGAACATGTCATCGGCCTCCACAAGCTGTGGCTGATATGACAATATCCAATCGCATGCGAGTGTCACTCACCACTATCCACACAACGTGACCTCGTAATAAACCTTGTTTGCAATGCTTTCTTGTCACACCGCCAAACCGGAATTAGTCATCCAAGAGACGCGGGATGACGTCACAAGAATAAATAGACGGTCAGTTGCCGTAGATGCGGACATACATGCAGTGTCTTATCAGCCGTAGATACGTTTGAAATAGAATAGACGTATGTCTAGGATTGCTTCTAGGAAGCGAATCTCGACTGGGAAAAGGCGTAACATAACAGCGTCTTATCGCACCGCCTCTGGATACTGAATACATCACTGGTCATCGACCAGCCACAACCTTGATCCACATTGTGTCACCACATTAAAACCAATTAATGCTGAAAGTCAATCTGGAAATTAGTTAAACAATGTGCGCAAAATTAGGATTCTGTCTTAACAAAAACTGTAAAATGGGATGTGTGTCTTGCCGCCGAACTGCAGTGGGGGTTTAAATCAAATCCTATAATTGTTTTGTCGACAAAACCAACATGGAAGATGTTGCACGTTATTATTAACTAAACAAGCAGGATTCAGTGTTCGTGCACTGGAGATCTTTCCACCATTGACTCGTGCGTATGTGGCAAACTAGCAACTAGAAATGTAAGACTGAGTGCGCAGCAGAAGTGTCGTAGCCTGCGAATGTGCTCCAGTCCCAACAAATCATGGTAATAATAATAATATTAAAAAGGGGTACCGTCTGAAACTGAATGGCATTTTATTCGTCTACCAGACTCAGCCCTAAAAGCGGGAGTGGGACAGTAATCTCCCCCCAACACCCAGTGTGTTTGGGTCACTTTCACGACGACGTCACTGGCCAGCCGGGGTTATCTGCCGTCAGCCCCTTCCCCACGGCGGAAGGGGCTGACGGCCAGCCGGGGTTATCTCCCGTCTTAGGTGGGAACGCCTTGGGTGGGAACGCTTTGCTAATCAAAAGGCGCTTCCCAATCTGACGAACAAGGTAGTACACCTTAACCTACAGAGGAATGACTAGACACAAGAATGACTAGAGTGGACAGACCACGCATATTACCACAATACATATAACCGTTCTCGGAAGAGACAATCTTAAAAATCGCTGCGCCTTATTCGTCCAACTAGAAAGCGGAAAAAACGTATTAATTATTATTAGTACGTCTTATTGTTAAAGCCGGATTCGCAACCATGTCACGAGGTTTACTGTTATTTATTTGTTACACAAAAATTACTTTCTCGCGGCTATACACCGCCTCGTGTGTAGGTAATCCAGAGATCATAAATTAGTATAGTAATTCAAATGTAACTAACACCCATTGTTTCTCTGTGCGTCATTGTGCTGCCCGCGAATGTCCTAATTAGGACACTTTATTTTCCGGTTGCAGTGTTATCTCACGTTAGGCCCACGCTATTCTTTTTCATCCGTTACATGCAACCGACGAAGTTTCTCCTGGAGGGTCGTCTGATTAAGATGGAGTGATTACGTCAAGAGAGGTCTTGTCGGTCGCGTGCAACGAGTAAAAACTAAGAGAAGAGATAATAGAGAGTGGGTGGCAATTGCATCAAATTACGATAGTTTGGAGAAATATTATATTGTTAAGAGGAAGACGAAGAAGCAGAAGAAGGAGAAGAAGAAGAAAAAGAAGAAGAAAAAGAAGGAGAAGAAAAAGAAGACGAAGGAACACCTGCAGGGTCTAACCAACGTCATTTTAACCTTAACCTTAACTGGAAGTAAGTTATCCGTAATCTCGCAAGTTCACAACATTCAAGCGAGGCTTTGCAAAATGGCAAACTGTTAACTTCGTACTGACTGTAATATATTTCCGTATAACACGAACCGTTCCCTGCTTCAAAGCCGCATCTAATCGTGCATCCACAAAAGTCCTCTTCAGATCATCTCTCTGTCGACCCTATCTACGTATATCAGCATCTTTCTTCCGACAACCGATTTCGCAATATCTCCCTCTCACAGGATCTCACGAAGGCATGTGAGAAATGCGATACGGTTTAGTCGGACACTAATAGTAGGCCTGTGTAACTGCGGTGTTGTTTCTTTCGTAAATTTTGTTGCGACGTTAATTAAGTTAAACTTAAGCGAGGCATGTGCGGTTAAACACCAGACGATATTAATTAGCATCCGTCACTCGCGTGACTACTTTGAAAACATCTCCGCGGACATTAATTCACCTACGACTATGCGTCCCACGAGAGGAGACTAATTAAGATAGATCCTGTTTGTTGGAATGTGTAAGCGGACCTTAGTGCGGCGTCATTCGACCCCAAAATTACGTTTATAGATGTATTTTTTATTCGTGCCACTAGCCTGGCAGTGCACTTGTCTCTCTCGGTGTAATCATACATCAATGTCCCTTTGTAGTTCGCTGTTTGTTTAGTCTCTTTCCATTATAAATTGGGTGTGTTACAATTACGGAAGTGCGACAGTAAATAATAATTAAAAATTATAGACGTGTATCGTTTTCTTCTTATTACACAATGCACATGTATAATTTGTTTGTGTAATAATGCAATTTAGCCTACATCTCTATGAAACGGGTTGTCAATTGACATCTATCGGCGCTAGATGTACACACAAGACGGTATCACGTAGTAATCGAACATGACGTTTCATTTGATGTAAATGTGCACGGTATAGTTCCGCAAAACGTCTCCAGCTTATTGGTGGACCATTTATGCAGCTCGGAACAATCATATAAAACACGCGTAACTTTGCGAGCAATCGATTAAAATTCGTTTAACGTCCGGTACGAACACCAACACCGGTAACAACCCTTAACTAAAGGATACCTTTTTCCTATCGGGGTCGTAGTTTAAAGACTTAGCGAAATGAATTGTTTATTCCCAATCTGGATGAAATATACTCTAAAAATACTGTCCTGATATTCAACTAATTTTTTAACTCCCTCCGTCACCCTATTTAAAGCCCCTTTTGCTGTCACTTTTCTGTACATTTCTTGCACAGTTTGTTGCGACACCTTGCGGTTGTTAACAAGTTTTAACAAGATTGCCACCCAGAGAATTAACTCTAGGTGGCAGGTGGACAAGGAAGCCCTTTGGCTTATCGAGAGTCCAACCCTTTTATCTATGTGTATCCCGCCCGTCTGAGGTATGTGTCGATTTTATTTTTAAACATATTCACGCTACTAGCACCCACACAATCAGCAGATAATCTGTTCAATTAATTTATAGTCCTTTGTGAAAATTAAAACTTTCTTATATCTAATCTACTCTGCTCCTTTGCTAATGTAACTTCATGTCCTCTAGTCCTTCTATCTTTCTTAACTGAAAAAAAATATTTCTATCAATATTTTCATAACCATTCAATATTTTAAACACTTCTATCTGATCTCCTCTCAATCTCCTGGTCTCTAGTGTTGTTAAACCGCATTTTTTAGGCGTATTTCGTAACTAAGATCCCTCATTTTGGTATCATTTTAGTTGCTCTCCTCTGCACTCTTTCTAGCATATCTATGTCCTTCCTGCGATATGGCCTCCACGCTTGAATACAATATTCTAAATGAGGCCTAACTATTGTTTTGTACAGCGGTATTATTAGCTCTTTTTCCTTATACGTTATGTTTCGCCTAATTAATCCAAGGATTTGATTTCCCTTTGAAGCTGCAATTCCGCATTGCTCTGAAACCTTCATATCAGCACTAATGGTTAACCCTAAGTTGTATAATCTACCTCTTCGTTCCCATGTCCTGTGTGGAGGCATTTACATTTTCCAAAATTAAACAGCATTTGCCACTTTTCAGACCATTTGATCAACCTGTCAAGATCATCTTGTAACGTCACCACTAGAATTTAGCATGGCGCGCATCTATGCGGGTTGCTGTTTCAGGCCGTACCTAAAATTGCAATAGCAGTATTTAGTAGCTTTTATGTCACCGTAAAACTAATAATCGTATCTTAAAATGTGTCGCTGGATGCACACAGAATTTTTTTAACTTTTTGAGTTATTGCCTGAACGTTTATCGCCCGATATGCATACCGTTTAGGGGGAAAACATTAGCTCCATTATAATTAGGTATGCTGCTTCTGCAATTGTCATATATTTATTGAGTTAAAAACAACTCAGCTGCACTTCCTACCCCCGACATAGACATAACAGGAAGTACAGTTGTTATATCACCCGTCAACACGGAGACCGCTAATATAGTGGAGGTATTATCTAACTTGATGCATTATTTATAAATTACTATTTAAATACTGTACTATGATGTACTAGGATGATTTACAACACAGTAAAGATGATATGATTATCATTGCAAAATAATCGTGTTTAGGTAACCAAATGTACATTTAATTAATGTGAGCAGACTTATCTGATGTATTTTGCGAACATTTTATGTCACCCAAAGAGGTGCAACATCATCAAAGCGAATATCGTTCTCCGAGGCAATTTACAGCTGCACTTCCTATTGTTTTGTTCTAGATTTCTTCGGGCTACTGGCCAGCAAGAATTCCCCAGACTTGCAATTGGCAAACAAACGCAAGAAGATATGACCATAATTATGATCGCTGCTCGTGTGAACTTTCGCACTGCCAGTGCGAACTGAACTTTAAAACTCCGCACATGCATGTTAAGGTGGGCGCCTATAACATGAAATAAAAGTAATGACACTTTAATGTTATTTGAAATGCACTTGACCCCAAACGTCAAGCAAAGCAAATAAGTGGGGTCTCGTGAACATTTGTGTAATATCTGACATTGTACTAAAAACAATGTCAGCATAAAAATTAGCGAACTATCGTGGAGTGTTCATAATAAGTCATAACATAAGATTTATTTATTATCCAAACATGAAACTTGCATGAATTTTACATTACATATGTTTATATTACATGTTATAATGCAAAATAGCACATTTCAGCTAAATTACGACGATATTCAATATTTAATCCACGAGGAGTAACGGCAATTCAGTAAAGTTGGCCAAAGTGTTCAAGCATTATTTGTCTCTACGCACAATGAAAAACCTAAGCAAGTCGCAGGCAAAAAGTACGCTTTTCTACCCCGAAACCTGTCCGTGCAGTTAATTTTCTTGTAAATTATGCCAAGGCAATGAGTATTGTTTGTCATTTTCATCAAAGTCGGCCAACGTGTTCTTATAGTATTTTGTCTCTATGTAGAATAAAAACCGCGTCTAGTCCCGGCAAAAAGTTCGGTTTTGCTGTATTGAAAGCACCTTACATTTCTTGTAAATTGCCGTAATTTATTGTTATCAAAACCCATTTTCCACAGAGAAAGGTGTAGTTTTAGTTAATGTGCTCAAAGGTGTTCATTTGCTTTGTATCTGTAAACATGTATATAGCACTAATCAAGTCCAGGGCAAAATTATGTTTTACTCTTTTCAGAGCACAACTAGGTTTCTCTGCCACCGCTTACTCACACCACCAGATACGCAATGAAACAATACAACCATGCAAACAATTGTTTTGTGTATCAACTATTGAATGGCAGTTATGGCAATAAACAGTGTAGAGACAGTCCCTGTCAATGTGTCGGCTAAGCATATTATAATTATGTATTTCTAATCTTAACAATGTATTATGCGTCGTAACAAACCACAATTTAGACCGTCGTGGGGCTTTATTCTCATATCGGCTGCGCATTGATATCATGTGATAAAGAGACTGTGTCGCGATAGGCTAATAATTAATTACAGAGTTACACTCTGCGGTTAACAATTGGAGTAGGGCATACGGTAACTTTGTCCTACATTATCCACGATCCTCGCGATAGTGACATGAGACAAAGTGCTTTGCAGCAACGGCATCATCCATGCACAAGAAACACAACCTATTGCAAGAATGCCTACAGGTTGTTTGCACGGGAGCGAGCAACATTCGTCAGTTGTCATATCATATCTACACTATTATTCCTGATTATACCACAACAGCGAAGTGTAATCATAGAACATTCCCACGACAGCGCCGGCAAAGATACGGCCAGGTCAGACCCTCGTTAACGCTAATGTTTCTAATTCCTAGATACTGGGCCTCAAGTCGATCAACCGAATTCAACTTCACGAGGTGTGGATACACACTAACACGGAACTCTAGCCTAGTATAACACTAATGTTTCCTGTCCGTAAATAGAGTACCTAAAGTTGATAAACTGAAACTGATCTCACGAAGTAGTTTGGTACATGTCTGCACTGGCCTGGTTATCGCTGAAGGCTCCTAAACATATTATAGTTTGCCTTAGTCTACTACCAGAATTCGACTTCACGAACTATGCATGGGTATATATCAAAACGTAGACATCTAGTCTGGATAGCACTACTATTTCCTGATCAAAAAATAGAACAGAATACTTAAATACGACCCACTGAATTCGACTTCACGACGTATTTGCTATATTGGCACACTTACGCATGCACGCACGCACGTGCGCACTCTCTCTCTCACACACACACGCACACATGCACGCACGCACGCACGCACGCACGCACGCACGCACGCACGCACGCACACACACACACACACACATCCAAGCAAGTACACAAACAAACAAACAAACAAACAAACAAACAGACAGACAGACAGACAGACAGACAGACAGACAGACAGACAGACAAACAAACAAACAGAGAAACAAACAAACAAACAAACAAACAAACACACAGACAGACAGACAGACAGACAGACAGACAGACAAACAAACAAACAAACAGAGAAATAAACAAATAAACACATATAGACATGGGAGTATGGCTTGGTTATCGCTAATGTACCTTGCGCATAAGGGGCGTGCCGCAAATATATCGCGGGAATTCGACTTCTCGAGAAATAGGTATCGTAGGCATCACACTTCGAGGCCATATTAGGCGGAGATAGATCGTAGAAATTTGTGGTGCAGAAAAGTTGATAAACAAGTGGAATTACTGATTGAAGTATTATTCTTGCCTTAATATAATTCATAAAGTTGCAGTAAACATATATTGAGTAGCAGTTGTGCTTAAAGTTGGTTAGTTAAAGTATTTTAGAACACTTTAGTATAGTGAGTGATAATAAGGTAACTTAGCCTTCGATAAGTTGTAAACAAGATTTAACAAACCTGATTATGTGGTAGAATATATAGGAGATAAAGTAACAACCATAAAACTACTTACATAATATAATATATGTGTAAGCCAGTAGTTGCTAGATATTTTGATTAGGTAGCATTGTTGTTAAAATTAAGCAAGGGCGATAGTCGGGCGAACTCCAGATTGTTTATGTGATACAGTCCTACGTATTCGCTAGGGCACGGCGAAACCTAACTAAATAAAGCAGCCTAACATAACGTAACTGATTGTATTTAAAATAGGTCACTACCGGTAATGTTAACGTTCGTGATAGGATAGATAGTCAGCTGTGTAATTAAAATCTTTAACATAAACTGTGCTGTAGTACACAGGAAACAGTCTTTATAAAGGCTAAGTTAGTTAAGTTATTAAAATTCTGATAGTGATATGGCGCCTTGCAAGTCAAGGCAAAGCGACACTTGGTGTGCGATCACTGCCACAGCTGGGTAGATTTTGCATTGTCCGGCTGTGGTCATGTCATGGGCAGAAACCACGGAGAAGGGATTCACCTTTCAGTGCATGGGGTGTTGGAAGGTGGAGTGTCTGCTAAAGGAGATAGTTAGGTTGAGAGATATTGTGAAGGGGATGGCGATGGGAATTAACAAGGAGACGGGTGGAATGGAGAAAGACGACAGGGAGAGAAGTGGAAATACTGCAAGACTGAAGGAGAATAGCAGTAGCAAGAAGACTGAGGAAAGGAGATTGAGAGGAGGGAAGGTGATTGGAGGGGAAGAAATTGGAAAATCGACGACAGAAAACGTGACAAGCGTGAAGGTGACAGGGGAGAAAGTGACCGTAGAGAAGGAGGGAGGGAAGATGGGACGGGAGAGGAGAGAAGAAAATGAGATGGGAGGAAATATGAAGGGACGAAAGGAAGTGAGAGCAAATGTGATAGAAGAGAAGTCAATAAAAGGGACGATGACAGGCGGAAAGGTGACAAGAAAAAAAGCGACAGGAAAAAACGGATCGGAAGAGAATGTGACAGGAGATAAGACGGCAGGGGAAAAAGACAACAACCAGACAAATGCAACCCGGAGAAGGAGCTACTCTGAGGCAGTGATTGAGGGGGCAATGAGGAAAGAGAGGGTGTTTATGGGCGACTCCATTATGAGATAAACGGACAAGTCACTAAACGAGAGGAAGGACGTCGTTGTTTGCCTACCGGGGGCTAGGATAGAACATGTGACTGAAAGGGTAGAGAAGGTATTGGGGCATGGCAAGGGAGGGTCTATTCTAGTACACGTAGAAACAAATAATGCAGACAGGGAGGGAACAACTGGGATAGTACAGAAGTATAGACAGTTAGTGAGGAAGATAAAGAAGACAAGAGTTGAACAGGTTATTCTGTCAGGAATTTTGCCAGTAATGGGAGGAAGGGGGGAAACGTATAGAAACTGCAAGAGGATGGCGATCAACGCACTAGTTGAGCAGATGTGTGAAGAAGAAGGGGTGGGATTCATATATTTATGGGGATACTTTGTTGGGAGAGAAGATATGTACACGAGAGATGGCCTACATCTTAGTGGAAAGGGGGCAGCAGTTATCTCAGAGAACCTGCTGCGATCTGTTCACAGTAGGACAGGTTGCATCTATTTAAACTAAATTCGCAGGGGGACTCACATAGAAGCCTGAAATTGGAGGCATAGATGAAGACAGCTCAAATATCAGCAAAGAACAGTCTGGAAAACTCTTCTGAAGCTGGATATAAATGTGTTTGTTTAAATGCAAGGATTATAGTAAACAAAAAGAAATGAACTAAACATTATGGTAGAAGATATTGACCCTCACATAACAGATATAATCGAATGCTGGACCACCACCGATATATCAAATGCCGAATTGGGACTGACAGGATATGTAATGTTTAGGAAAGATAGAATAGGAAGAAGGTGGGTGGAGTTATTTTATATATCAAAGAATCTATCCAGGCTTATGAAATAAAATTAGAAAGAGAAGCAGATTGCGAAGAAGCTGTTTGGTGTAACATAGTTACAGGAAACTCAACGTTAATAGTTGGATTAGTTTATCGAAGTGCAAACATAAGCATAGAAGAGAATGAAAAAATACAAAACGCTACAAGCGGGACTGTATTATTATGGGGGATTTTAAACACGGGCAAATACAATGGAAATCTCTACAAAGTATGGGGAGTGAGGACCACAAGTTTTTAGTTTTAGTTCAAGATACTTTCTTTTCTCAACATGTGCTAGAACCAACCAGGGGTGAGAATGTGTTAGACATAGTTTTGTCCTCACAGAATGAATTAGTTGACAATGTCAAGATATGTGAGCTACTGGGGAGTAGTGATCACAACCAGATACATTTTATCATCAAAGTAAAATCAGAAAGGAATAGTAAAATGCCATATAGGAGACATTTCTACAAAGGTAGGTATAAGGACATGAAGAAATATTTATCAGACTGGAATAACACACTGAAAAACAAGACAGCAACAGAACGCTGGAATATATTGAAGAGTGAAATTAAGTGCACAGTCGATAAATTTGTACCCTTCAAAAACGGTCTTAAAAGAAACACTTATCGAAAGAAGCCATTAAAAAAATTAAATATAAACAAATGATGTGGAAGTCATATAGATGTACTGGAAATGATGAAGACTACAACAGTTATAAAGAAGCACTTAACCAAGCTACAGCTTAAATGAGAAATTCAAAGTGAAGCTATGAACAACAATTAGCTAGTAATATAAAACATGACAGCAAGAGTTTTTATGCGTATGTTCGAAGCAAACAGAAAGAAGATAGTGCTGGAAATATAATATCAGAAGGATTCTTAATGGCAGAAGACCTGAATGAGTACTTTAGTTCAGTGTTTACCAGAGAAGACACTAGTTCACTGCCAGTACCAGAGGCTAAGTTCAAGGGGGCAGAATCACACTATTTAAGACAGTTAATTGTAACCCCAGAAATGGTAACTAAGAAAATAAGGGCTATGAAGGATAATAAATCATCTAGAGTGGATGGGATTCCGCCCAATCTACTATTGGAAATTGTAGAACAAATTAGCGTACCGCTTGCAACAGTTTTCAATTTGTCATTAGAAGAGGGAGTGGTTCCTTTAGAATGGAAAGAGGCAAACAGTATACCGTTATTTAAAAAAGGTTCGAGAAACAAGTCATAAAACTATAGACCAGTGAGCTTAACATCAGTGATTTGCAAATTATTAGAAAGACTAATTAAAGATCACATGGTGGATTTTTTTGTTAATCATAACTTGATAAACCCATCTCAACATGGGTTTTTAAAGGCGAGGTCATGCTTAACAAATTTGTTATGTTTTTTGGAAGACATCACTATGTGGGTAGATGAGGGATACCAGTAGATATCGTCTATTTAGATTTTCAAAAAGCCTTCGACAAAGTACCACATCAAAGATTACTGCTTAAACTAAAGGCCCATGGCATAGGAAATGGTATAATAAACTGGATGATTGACAGAAGACAACGTGTAGTAGTTGATGGGGGGATTCAAACTGGAAATCGGTATTGTGTGGGGTACCACAGGGATCAGTACTAGGACCTATATTATTCTTAATATATATCAACGATTTGGATGATGAAATAACAAGCAAGGTGTTGAAATTTGCGGATGATACAAAAGTGTTTAGAAGGATTAAAAGTGATGGAGATAGACAGCATTTACAATATGATCTTGACAGGTTGATCTAATGGTCTGAAAAGTGGAAAATGCTGTTCAATTTTGGGAAATGTAAATGCCTCCACACAGGACATGGGAACGAAGAGATAGAATATACAATGGGGGGTACTGTACTAAGTACTACACTACTGTAAAAGAAAGTGACTTAGGGTTAACCATTAGTGCTGATATGAAGGTTTCAGAGCAGTGCGGAATTGCAGCTTCAAAGGGAAATCAAATCCTTGGATTAATTAGGCGAAACATAATGTATAAGGAAAAAGAACTAATAATACCGCTATACAAAAACAATAGTGAGGCCCCATTTAGAATATTGTATACAAGCGTGGAGGCCATATCGCAGGAAGGACACAGATATGCTAGAAAGAGTACAGAGGAGAGCGACTACAAAAACTGAGGCATCTTAGTTATGAAATTCGCCTAAAAGAATGTGGTTTAACAACACTAGAGACCAGGGGATTGAGAGGAGATCAGATAGAAGTGTTTAAAATAATGAATGGTTATGAAAATATTGATAGAAATATGTTTTTTTCAGTTAAGAAAGATAAAAGGACTAGAGGACATGAAGTTACATTAGCAAAGGAGAAGTGTAGATTATATATAAGACAGTTCTCATTTTCACAAAGGACTGTAAATGAATGGAACATATTATCTGCTGATTGTGTGGATGCTAGAAACGTGAATATGTTTAAAAATAAAATCGACATATACCGCAGAAAGGCGGGATACACATAGATAAAAGGGTTGGACTCTCGATAAGCCAAAGGCTTCCTTGTCCACCTGCCACCTAGAGTTAAGTTAAATCTTGTTAAATATCAACGCTTACATCTAGCGCCATTAGCTCTAGTGTGTCTAGCCCATAAAATAGCGTTCTTCAAGTCGATCGACTGAATTTGACTATACGAGTGATAGTTACATATCGGCACCGACATCTAACCAGGTTAACACTGGTGTCCCTTGCTCGTAGATATCGTGCCTCGAATCGATTACCTGAATTTGTCGTCCCGAAGTCTGGTCACCCATCAACTTGTAAATCCAGCAAGAAAAGCACAAGTGATTCTTGTACATAAGATATCGTGCTTTCTGTCGATCAACTGAGTTCGGCATCACAAAGGATGGTTAGGTATCAACACGGAAATCTAGTTTAATCAACACTCATGTTTCCTGTTCTGTTATTTGATATTTTTTATAGCACGATATTCAAACGTTAGGACTACGCAGAGCCTTTCACACGCCCTGCAAACCTGTTCAACTAAAAACCATCTCAACTTCTCTGTGAAGCATTCAGCTATGCTGCAATTACTGCGGATTATTCGTACACAAATATCCGCCACTGTCTATGGCCAGATACTCAATACAGGGATCTAGCCTGGTTATAGGCCTAACATTAACGATGCCTATGCCTATTATATCGTGTGTTATGGAGATCAGCTAACTTCGACTTCACATCGCATAGCTACAAACCCACACCCAAATTGGTTAGCCCTAATGTGTCTTGTTCATAAGATATCTTGCGTCGATGAACTTCACGATGTCTGGATATCAACAAAAATCAAAGCATACACTAGATTCACTGTCAGACACCGGGTACACCTTGCAAGACTCCTCGGATGCGGACGATCGACCGCAAGTGTCGGCATCTGACATTTAATTCAGTTTTATTTCGTCCAACAGTTGCCGGTCCTTTTTGTATGTTTACGTTTCGACACTGACTCGAAGTTGAAGCAAAAAACCCTTTATAGCGGTGAATCTTCCACGGATAATAGTACTTTTTGAAACCCACGATAGACAATGTATATCCGCTGAACGCGCTGAGCAGATTTAGCCGGAAACAGTGCGAGGTTGTGGGTTACAAAAAATGCTTTGACTAGGAATACATGTAACATCAACCGATATTAAGAGCACCGTTTAACTGCAACTACGAGACAGCGTTAACAAGTAAAGATCAACATAAATGTGAAGGCGACAGTTGCACTGAATAAAATTGAATTAGGGTCCTACTACGTTATGAATACATATCGCATTACTTAATTACATTGACTCGACAGAGTGGTATTGCACAGCCTCATGCGCAGTCCTCATATTGCACCGTCACCTAAATCACCATTGTCAGCGTTAACATGATCCAACAGGAACATATCATTGTGCTTTGGATACATGTCGCGTTCCAGTCCTTTCGTTTATATCTCGCAGTGACAGGTTCGCTCTATCTCCAATAAAAATTGCTGAGATTCCACGCATCCCGATACGTTCTTTCCGGCAATGTTACGTAAGCTCTAGTTTTTTCAGTGCATACCACTCGGTGTCATTCTTATTGCAATTATTTATGTAGGCCAATACGCATAAAGTGTGCAGTAATAAGTCTGTCTCTCTGACTGAATATAAATCTGTCGGTATGTCCGTCTGTCCGTCTGTCCGCCCAGGCACCTGAGTGGAACATGCCCATTACACGGACGACGAAGCCATAGATTTAATGGTCGTACACGCGACATAACAATCTATAGACTGTTTTTGCAATTCTTGTATTGCAGTTAATCAAAGAAGAAAAATATGCGAACTGTAACAGGTGCACGTAATGGGTACTGGACTGGGCATGACGGGTTTCGCCTGCATTCCGTTGTGATCTAACACCACCAAAGGAAATATTGTGAGTAGATCTAAATGACGTTAATTATCCAGACCTAACTGGTTGATTTTTATTTTGTGTCAAGCGACTTACACCAAACGCAGTGAACTCTTATTATAATGAACACATGTAGGGGGACCTGGTCAAACTTGTTCTTATATCTGATCTATTGTTATATCCATAGGTATGCAAAACATGTTTTCAGAAAGGATATTTTAAAGTTGTCTAAGCGGGAGGATCCTCACATCAGGAGACCATCTACAGAGAGTCAGTCGTAATTGATTGTCAACACCGAAATGACCAAAGTGAATGAGCTTGCTATGGAGAAGCATAAGTAAAAGTAATTGATCATCCTGTAGAACTTTAAGAACTCTCTTTGAGAACAATTCAGTACAGCGATAACAGCTTCAAACAAACAACGCAGGCGCACATTGAATGATCGACTAGATTAGAACTTTGAATAAATCTAACATGAGTGTAACTAAGTTAGTGTACACAATTTCTACTAAGGGCGCACAACAAACACGATAAATGTAGGACTCGTGACATTCCACAAAAGGCTTCTTCCACACCTACTATCTGGAATGTGTTATTTCAAAGGGCAATTTTTTAGGCCTAAATTGAACACCGCGTGAATACAATTACAACTTAGACTTGTTGTGTGAAGTGCCGTGTAAAGGCAAACAGATGAATACATCACGACTGAGACTAACTGTATCCAACTGGCCTTGTGGTGATAAACTAAACATTACGTAAGGGTTCACACACACACACACACACACACACACACACACACACACACACACACACACACACACACACACACACACACACACACACACACACACACACACACACACTCCACACACACACACACACACACACACACACACACACACACACACACACACACACACACACACACACACACACACACACACACTCTCTCTCACACACACACACACACACACACACACACACACACACACACACACACACA
>CM034538.1:64094322-64132757 GCA_020002185.1 Paraescarpia echinospica
AGAGAGGGGGGGAGAGAGAGGGGGAGAGAGAGAGAGACAGACAGACATACAGATAGACAGATAGACAGATAGACAGACAATCTGACAGACAGACAGAGAGACAGACTGACAGACATGCAGACAGACAGGCGGTACTATTCAAACGATTCCCTGCAATACATAATCCCCGGTATAGAGCATCGATCAACGTCATGCATGACAGAAATAATTTGGTCATCTGTGGGTCATATCACGTGAATAGCCTATTACCAGGAACGCTGCGATTACATAAAAATCGTATTACAGTGTACAACATGAAGTGGACAGGTTCCGACTGGTGCAACGATATCACTGTGCACCCAGGAATAGAAATAGGGTTGTATCTGGCGACGTGCAGTACCAGAGACGCGGCCTTACCAATCGATTTAGACCCGAGAATAAGCAAGAACATTTATCGGTTGTTTACGTTCGTAGTAGGACGCCGGGGCTAGATAGTTGCTCGGCAAATGAAGCCCCGGAGTCTACTTAGAAGACCGTACAGCGATCTGCTTTGAATGATTGATTGGTATGTCAATCGTGGTCATAAAATGGTATATCGTAAACAAAAATTTGCATCTTTGGTAGATCTCCTTGATTGCTAATGTATGCCAGACTTTCAAGATTTCTTTACCAATGACCACACCCTTTCAGCCAGCTTTCTTCTTTTGATGTCACTCGGCGCTATTGAAGAGTTTAAATGACGAAGTTCATTTTGCCATAGGCTATGTGTCAGTTTGACTTCTCAGATAATGACGGCAGCGAATCGTTTTGATTGAATGTATTCACCAGAGGTTCCTATAGTATAACTGGACGTCAGCATTGTTCTTTAAACCATACTTTTTCTCTAGCCCGGATGTTAATCTTCCTTTGCGTTCAGCTTATCGCGTAATAATGAAATAAAACACTGCTACCTGACATTAACTGCACTGTGAAAATGTTCATATGATTGAGGCTCTTTAAGTTTTATAAATAAGCAACGTAATTACATTCCCGCGACGGAGTTTTGCCGTGAGGCACCGCCGGGCAGATATGGGATCAAGGGATTGGATTAGCCTAAACACGGCTTGTCGGGTCAGATGTAGTGGGTGAGAAAAAAGTGCACTTGGTGTTGCTCGGCAATAAAAAGCAACTACATGAAAAGAGAGAGTATTCGCCCCCACCCCAGCTTCCGTGGCATTCAGGTCATTAACCGGGTCATGGTGCTGACGTAAGGAACGGGGATGATGTATAAAACCATTCCCGAATTTAGAATCGTGGAGGGAATTCTTTCGTGGTGAATAGGATTAATGACCTGTTTACGAAAATCGCCAGGCAATGACCCGCGAGTTAATGACATAATGCATCCCAAATACTCGCTGTACACACTCAACACGCGCACGCACGCACGCACGCACGCACGCACGCACGCACGCACGCACGCACGCACCCACGCACGCACGCACCCACGCTATATCAGTGTTAGATTTGATGTCGGTTTACGTGTAATTTGAATTGACGTCTTGTCTTCTCGATGTACAGCGCGGTGAGCATCTAGCGTTGTCGCTGACAGCGGAGACTAATACTTGCAAACATAGGTAAAGAGTAAATACATTAGTCGACAATTACTGCATTTCTCGTTTCATATCATACGATATATGATAGCAGAGAATAACTGCGTGAAAGATCGAGATAGTTCAAGTATCGTCAAACGAGCGGCATCAATCGAACGACCTGACTCCCGTCCCTAAGGTAACAAAGAGAAGAAGAAGAAGATCACGTATCATCTGGTGTCACATTGACAGTGGGTTCAGCGCCAACGTTAACGCGAAGACCGGAATCACTGAACCATCTTGCGCATAAATAAATACCAGATCAATCATGGCGTCGACAAGCGCGACAAGTACGCACGCGGTCGGTAGGTTCGCCACCTGCTCGTGAGAGTCGCCCTGGCGGAGGGTGTTGTGTCGTCTCGGGTGACGGCGGGGGGTTGTTTGGCCGTGGGACCTCCTCTGATCTCCGCTGGCGGCGCCACCAGGAGCGGGGTTGTCACGAGACTGTCCCGCGACGAACGCCCCGGGGGAAGGGGATGGATGAAAACAGCTGAGCCACCTGGAGAGACCTCCGCGTTGCTCCACGAGGTCAGCGGCTTCAACGAGATCACAGACGTAGAACGTAGCACGTGTGTCGGTGCCCTGGGCTGTATCTCCGGGGGATTATTGTGTCAGACAATACAGACGTTCAGCGAACATCCGGTATTCTACGACTGGCGAAATCATATGTACTTACACCAGGCAATCACGCGAACTAGCACACGAGCACGAGCACGAGCACGAGCACGAGCACGAGCACGAGCACGAGCACGAGCACGAGCACGAGCACGAGCACGAGCACGAGCGCGCGCGCACACACACACACACACACACACACACACACACACACACACACACACACACACACACACACACACACACACACACATTCACTCACACATAACAAGCAAATCACACGCACGCATACACGCACACGCAAACGCGGTGGTCATCCGGTGTTTAGAACATCCGATTGTCGATCAAGGGGACGGTGGTGCAATTCCACCTACCGCCGCTTCGAAACCTGTACACTTTCGTGAACCACACTTTTCCCCTAGTCCAACAGAAGATAGGTTGGTCCTTTCTACCTGGTGTGTGTCTCACAAGAAATACAAGACCCACTGAGGGAAGTGGAAAAGGTAGTTGTGGAGTCGGAATGGTGGTCTCTAACCGTCACCTATTTATTCATGGAATGATCTAACACGTTCCACTTTGAGATCACATTCTTAGGAATCCACTGTTTTTATTGCAGCTACTAATAGTTAGTTTGTATTAACTCTTTTAGGCGCATAACACCAAAAAGATGCAATTTGTTTCCCTTTAAACGTGGCTTTTACGTTTACTTCTTTCCAAACTTCGGGGGGCCAGAGTCAACAGATGATTGGAATCTGTCATGTTGTATTGGCGCTAGACGAGAAGCACGTATGTCTAGGAACCACGGTGGAATGGAATCTGGTCCTTGCGATTTAGATGTGTTTATTTTGGAGAGTGTATATGTTACTCTTTTAATTGGGATTGTTAGTTTGGGGATTTATCCACGTGAACTTCTGCCCATACTTGGTAGTGGGGTATTTCCTTCATCTGTGAAGACAATCCTGAATTGATTGTTGGGGGCATCTGTTTTGTATGAATCTTCACTAATGACATTCCCTGCAACGTGTTAATGTCCGTAATGCCCTGGTTGCCGTATGTTAATTTGGAAATGAAGCTTCAGAATTACTTGGGTTTCTCCGTTATGGCTGTTGTTTGTCATTGGCTTATTAACATAACACGATACATCACAACAATACACAACACGACACATCACATCACGACACGGGACAACACAACACATCACAACACGACACGACACAATACAATACAACGCGATCCGACACGACACGACACAACCCAACAAAGCATACTGCTCGCCCGTGCTATTAGCTACGTGTGTGTTCAGAGCGGCCGCTGCTCGCGCGTCGATGTGTTCTGTTCCTGCAATAGTCTGTAAAATACACTTTCTATGGATGCGGCTTAGAAGAAATATTCACACACGGACTCAGAATTTGCAACAATGATTTACTGTGTGTGGAATGTCGTAACAGGTTTAACCAACCGAAATAAGTTTTGACGTAACGCTGCAGAACCTTTTCTACCATTCAACACTGCGCTCTTATCAATGCGACAACCAGATGCTGACGAAATCGTTTTTTTAAATATTTTCTCGGGCAGGTACGTATGACCCATACACAAAACGACCATTTATACATTAAGGCGGCCATTATCAACAGCGTGACTTCACAGTGAAAGAATTCCGATTGTACAGATATCGACTGTAGGTCGCTCGTCTAGTGTAATGAAATGCCCGAGTAATTCGACGCCGAATGTCGTCTGTGTTTTCAATCAGGCGATGCTGGGTGCTGATGTGTTGCGCAGGTGTGTGATTACGCGACTGTAGCCCAAGAGGTGTAGAAACGGCACACGGGGGCCGACACTGAACCGTGGCTAGTAGTGCAAGCGGCACACAGGGTGCGCGAAAGGGACCTCATAGGTCGGTGGGAATACCCCGGCATGGGGTCGACAATTGAAACGCCTGCGTCGGCATGAACGCGATTAAAGCAGTCACAATACCGTGCGTGTCTCTCCCCAAGACTACCGTCTCTTGACTGTCGTGACGAGTAGGTGTGGAGTGGTTGTGAGGTTGTCACGGGGTAAAATGTCAGGTTCGAATTAAACCGTGCCGACATGGAGACAAGGGTTGACAAGGAGTGCATAGGGGTGACAAGTGGTGACTGTAATTTACAAGTGATGACAAGGGGTAACGATAGGGTGAAGATGGGATAACTGTGGGGTGATCGTGGTATGGTAGGGTTGACAACAAGAGGTGAGAAGGAGTGATAGGGTGACTAGAATTTACATGGAGTGATAGGGTGATTAGAGTTTACAAGGAGTGATAGGGTGACTAGAGTTTACAAGGAGTGATAGGGTGACTAGAGTTTACAAGGATTGATAGGGTGACTAGAGTTTACAAGGAGTGATAGGGTGACTAGAGTTTACAAAGAGTGATATGGTGACTAGAGTTTATAAGGAGTGATAGGGTGACTAGAGTTTACAAGGAGTGAACGGAGGTAACGATAGGGTCAATATGAGATATCTACATGAACGTAGTGCAGTAACGATTGACAAAGGTAACAACTGAAAGCTGACAAGTTGTAACCGCGTGGGGTCATAGGTAACAACGGGTGACAACGTTTGACAAGTATGACTAAGGGTCACAATAGATGACAAATTGTGACAATAATTTATATGATAATAATATTTTACACAGGGTGACGTCACAGACGACATGGCGTGACAACGTTTGACAAGGGTGACAGTGGGTGACAGGGATTGACACGGGGTCCTGACGGATAGCAAGGCGTGACAGGGTGATAGTCTTCAGCGTCCAACCAAGTTATAATTATCGTAACTGCGGAATGGCCCGCACGGTCCGGGGGTAATGCGGAATGCTACTCAGCCGTTGGAAGAATGCCGGATTCACCTCCCGGAGATAGCGCTACCTGGCTATTGTTGACACGAACAGTAACATGAGTTGCGCTAATTTAGCATCCACGCGAGTTTTCAATATCAGTTTACTTGCTCCGACAGATTGCGAGCCAACGGTATCGGCGGCTCGTCGGAGCATGACGTCGGCCACAGGTCAGTCAGGTTTTCTGAGATGACCTGGAAGTCCGAATTTTGATCTGGAGATTTATGGTTAGTCGGGGCAGGAGGATCCAGGTAGAAGTGAGGAGTGTTGTTCGTGGTTCCTCCCCTTTTTCTAAACTTTTTGCCCCCTCTCTGTTTCATTCAGTGGACAGCCTGCCTCGAAATAAGCCCGTTGTTTGGTCGATTCTGTGACGCCAAAGTGGACGGTCGGTAGCCAGGACATCCTGGTTATTAATGATGACGTGACCTTCTCCAGGTGGTTCTTCAGCGTCTATATATATATATATATATATATATATATATCTTTTCACTGGTCGTCGAGGCACTTGGTGTTAATATATTGTTATCACGAATGTATTTTATATATTGTTATGGACATTAATTATAATAAATTACATGTATATATTACGAAAACCATTGGTTGCTTGTCGTCACGGATTTCGTAGATGTATACATATTATTTATGCTGTTGTCCAAGGTTGATGTTCACTATTCGGCTACACCACACTAATATAATGATATCATATGTCGAGCGTAACATGAACAATAACCATAAATTGTGGCCGTCTTTGTTCTTCGTGAATTCTTAAAGAAAATCAACTCAGAAAAGGAAAACACGATGGTGTTATCGGTATTAAACGTAAACTACAGCCGACGGTCTCCCACGTCGATGTCGGCTACGTTTCTGCTACGTATGTCTTATTGTGATTGACTACAGTGCAACACACACTCGGTGTTTTCAGCTTAACCATGCATTCGTAAAAACATAATTCACATGACGTATGTTTAGTTGCCAACGCACATTAATGACATCATTTGTAGATAGTTGGCAAATGGCATATGGCACGAGAAGCAGACCACCTAGAAAAATATTGCTTCTCCTTGTTCAGGTATGATTAATGGGATTGCATAACTATTAGCACCAGTCGGTGTTGCGCAATATATAGCGTACTTTTCCGTGTCATGCTTAATCGGTTGTGTGCGTGTGTGCGTGTGTGTTTGTGTATGTATGTGTGCGCGCGTGTCTCTGTATGTGTGCGTGCGTGTGTGTGTGTACGTGCGTGCGTGCGTGTATGCGAGTGTGCTTGGCTGTGTGTGTATGTGTATGTGTATGTGTATGTGTATGTGTATGTGTATGTGTATGTGTATGTGTATGTGTATGTGTATGTGTATGTGTATGTGTATGTGTATGTGTATGTGTATGTGAACGCGAACACATACATCGTGAGAAAGAGAAATTAACTCAAAATAAGTAATAATTTATCAGTTATAACATAATAAAATAAACATGTCCTTTTTCTTCTTACAATGTCTCTGTGAACCAATGGTGTATCGTTACACCGCGACCGGAAACGTGCAGCAATATCATCATTTCCGCACACCTCCATCAGTAATCACCACATTGTAGATAGCTTAAATTTAATTCCAAGCATTTGTAAAACAGCCACATAAAACAACACATTCCGTGTCAACCATCAGCAGCTGTTTCGATTGATCGATTCACAGTCTGGTGTAGTTTTTGCGCGACGTGAGCGACACTTGCGGTGTCCTGTCCACCCACGTCATCCTTGACGGCCGGACTATAAGTCGTTTTTTTATTCTTGCGGTCTCTGTCCACCGCAGGGAAGTACAGCACAAGCGCTGAAAAGCAGGACGTCAACGTCTTACGTAGACAGGCATAACAAATTGTGTGCAGACTCCTCGTTTTTCCATGGTTCTGTTGGTACTCAGATGGATAATACACATGTAGTTCAAGAGCTTTGTTTTTACATTGTTTACTTGCGGCTAACGGTTGCTCATGGGAGCGCCATACATTACTAGTCCTCCTCATTTCTAACTCTAGCGTATTTTGTGATTGAAGACAAACGACCTGGAATTCACAGTTGTGGCTAGTTTTGATCGTCTTCAGCTGTGAATGCAAATCTATCCATAAAACGAAAGAACAAGAAAGGTTATTTTGACCCCGATATACAGTCTGTATAACACTAAGACTTAACATAATGCATATGTGTGCATATATATATCAAATATATACAAGTGCCGTGTAATGTCTTTTAAAGGGGTCAGTGACTCCTCTTAAGACTAACAGTCGCTCTCATAACAGCCACTAAAATTAATTGTTCAACTCATTTATGCGAAAGAAGTGCGACGTGCAGAAGAAGAAAGAAAGAACAAAGATAGTTTGCACGGTTTTGCATGTGTACATGTGCATGTATTAAAGTATTTATGATAACTTATTATAATAAATTAATTATAGTTGTCGCACGTACACATCAATATACTTGCATAGTCATACATATACCGTACGTACATAAATACATACACATTTGTGCATATATACTTGGCACATCTCCATATACATATTACATACGTATTACATACATATTACATACGTATTACATACATACTACATACATATTACTGATTTTATTGACCTTGATATGTAACAGTTAAAGATTGTACATGTATTTGCATATTTTTGTAATAGGCTTTTTTTGCATAAGTTGTACGACCTCAGAAACTATGTGTTCCTATCTTCTCTGTGACTAATTTAGAGGTATCGTTAATGATAAGTGGCAAGTTATATCTAAGGCATCTTTTGGCAGATTCATGTTTTGTTCTGAATGTGTATAACTCTGCTGTCCTCCCAGTGTTGTCATTGCGAATGGAAGCATTAGGGCTTAGCTTCCAGTTTAATAAGTAGGCAGGTAAGTCTTGATGCATGCATTTGAAATATAATTTAAGTTCATGTAACTTTAGTATGTCATCTATTTTTAAGCATTCATTTTTTTGAAAAGAGGTTCAGTATGAGAATTGTATTTACTTATTGTTAGACTTCTCATAGCTTTCTTTTGTATTTTCAACATTCGGCTGCCTTGGTATCCTCACACCATAATGCAATAATTAATATGAGATAATGATAGTGTATTATATAAGATAATTTTAATTTCTAGAGGAAATACATGTTTTAATCTATTTAGGACCGTTTTGGAACACTTATTTGATATTTTTCAATATTTTTTTTCAAATTTGAATTTGTATCTCTAAAGTCAGTCCTAAAACATTTAATTCTTCCACTCTTTCAACGATTGTTCCATTGATTTCGAGCGACAGGTTATTAACAACTTTATTTGGCATATGAAAAACCATATATTTATATTTGTTTCTGTTTAAGGATAACTTATTGATGTTTAGTCATTCGTGTATTTTTAGGAGTTGATCATTTTTTGCCGATTCATTACTTTTGTTTGGTAAATTTTCATGAAAGCAGTTACTGGTGCCAAATAATAATAATAATAATAATAATAATAATAATTGTATTGCATTTCTCTGCGCCATATAGCTGGCAGTTACTACCATTCAGAGGCGCATTACAACCCTAAAAACATGGCATGTAGCTATTAAGATTATTAAATTAAATAAAAATATATAAATAAATAAAAATATATAAATAAATAAATAAACAAAAGCAAATATATATATATATATACATATACGTATCAATAGTAAATATATAATAATAGTAATAATACTAATACTAATTAAAACAATAAGTTAAGAGAGAATAATAATAAATAATAATAATAGTTAAAGGTATATATTAAAAAGTCCAGAATTTGCCACTGTCCACACATATAATTTAAAGACAAAAAACACGTTTAAAAAGAGTGTCTTCAGTTGCTTCTTGAGCACGATGAGGCAGTCTGTAGCACGCGTGGCAAAGGGCAGATTGTTCCAGAGACGTGGCGCTGCGCGTGAAAAAGCTAAGCTTTGTCGCCTTGAGTACAAAGCTTGCAGCCCGGGACGTCGAGCAGGTGAGCGTCGGCGGAGCGTAACGTGCGAGTGGGCTGGTGTCGAGTTAGCGGGTCCGCCAGGTATGACGCAGTCATGCCGTGCAAACTGCGGAACGTAAGCAGGAGTATTTTGTACTCGATGCGCTGTTTAATCGGCAACCAATGAAGCGCAATTAGAGCAGGAGTGGTGTGGTCGTGCTTCCTAGTCCTCTAAAGTAGACATAACCATTGAAATTCCTCTAAAAATCTGTAATATTTTGATTTAATGACCTTGGCGGTCTGTATATGTGTCCAACAGTAAGAGTGTTTGATAAGCTGCTTCCAGTTATTTGAATTAATAACGTTCGTGCATGTCGATATTCGTAAGTACTTCATAATTATATTTGTTATCTGTGTACATTATTAAACCACCTTTGTCACTGCAGCTTTTTCCCTGAGAAACTAAATCATATCCATTTAAACTAAATTGAGATAAATCATCAGTACTGGACTTCCAAGTTTCTTGCAAACATATAATGCTAAATTTAAAATTTATAGTATTTAGAAGCTCTACGAAAATTTCAAGTTCATCAAATTTAGCATTAATAGATTTAATATTTGAGCTTAGGATACAGTTTTCTGTATTTCTATTTGCTATTGAATTTATCGATGTCATAATATGAAGAGCGACGTATCAGCTGGTTTTTTTGTTCGGTACTACTTTTGTTTGTATCTAGAATATTTAATGATTTATCTCAATTTTGTATACCTCCAAAGTAGGAGAGATATGTCTCATCAGAAATCATTGATTTCGGGAAGAACATTAATTTATGGAAGTTATGCCACTATGCATATGTGTGGTATTTTACAAATAATTGAACTTACTATTATTTACATGCCACACCACTTCTTAAGAAGTCATCACTGCCTAAATAAAGACCTAAACAGTTATAGACCTATTTCTAACCTCAGCTTTATTTCCAAAATACTAGAAAAGGTTGTAGCAAGTCGTCTAAGGTCTCACATTAGCACAAATGTGTCACAATCAGCATATAGACAGTTTCGTTCAACAGAGACTGCCCTCTTAAAGGTTCATCTTGACATTAACTTGAACATTAATAATGGTAAAGTGACTGCACTTACCTTACTAGATCTCTCTGTCGCTTTTGACACGATTGATCACAACATTCTCATTGAACGCGTATTAAAGTGGTACGGCATACCTGGCACAGCTCTAAGCTGGTTTTCTTCATATCTAACTGATAGATACCAAACTATAAAGATTGGGAACTGCTTTTCAGCTGCACTGCCAACTTTATTTGGTGTTCCCAGAGTTCAGTTCTCGGGCCTTTGCTTTTTACTCTTTACACCACGCCACTAAGCTCTGTTAAACAAAGACATAACTTGGATCATCATCTTTATGCTGATGATATTCAGTTCTACATTTCGTTGCCTACACCACACACAATTTTTAATCACTAAACAACTTAGTGATTGCCTTCAAGATATCTTCCACTGGATGACTGACAGCATGTTGAAATTAAATGCAAATAAAACTGAATTGATCATTATTGGTACTCCAATGCAGCGTAGTAAACTTGATGGTTTTTCCCCTACGCTTATGTTGAATCAGTATTTCACGCCAGCAACCTCGGTGCGGAATCTAGGATTGATCTTTGATAGTAACTTCAATTTCCGACAACACATCTCAAACGCGTAGCTGCTGTTTTTATAATATTCGTGATCTTCGCCGTATTCGCCGGTATATGTCATTGTCTATTGCTAAAACTATTGCAAATGCGCGCGCTTGTTAGCAATAGACTTGACTATTGCAATTCCCTCCTTTATAATATCGCTAGCAAGGATATCACAAAACTTCAGCGTGTCCAAAATTGTCTAGCAAGTGTAGTTACATGATCTCCTCGTTTGTCTCGCTCTGTACCACTTTTGAAGACTTTGCATTGGCTTCCTGTACGATATCGTATACTATTTAAGATCTGTACCATTGCATACCAGGCACTGTCCAGTAAGCAACCATCTTATTTGCATTCACTGTAAGAAAACCTATCCAGCCTCGATCATCTAGTTCTGACGTACTTTTTGTTCCTAGAGTCAACACTAACATTGGAACAAGGGCTTTTTTGTTGCTGCAACAACTCTTTAGAATATGCTCCCTCTTAGTGTTAGATCAGTTGAAAATATTACAAAATTCCGTCGTCATTTAAAAACTTATCTTTACAACCTTGCTTATCCACCATAGCTCCCTAGCGCCTTGACCCATCTGTTGACAATGGAATACTGCTTATGGATTTTGAGATTGACCAATCCTTTTGCTTTGATGTGCCTCTGAGCTTGATTTCCAAGGATTTAGGCGCAATAGAAGTTATCTTATTATTAGTATTATTTATAATATCCTTGACATATGTAAATATCGCGGAATGCTTCGTGAAAATCAGTGTGTAATTTGGGAGAGTAATAACTAGACTTAGAATAAATAAACATGAGGAGAGGTAAGAGAGAACATGACATTTTGGGGATTGGGTCATGAATATAGGCGTAAACCTGGGAAAAGGGAGAGCTATGTTGTCAACTATGACAACATATTTATTAATTTATTAACATGTCATAAGTAGTCCTGTGTCAAAATATCGGCAGGAATTATAAATTATTAATTTAATCAAAGAGCATAATAATAATAAGAAAATCTCCGACAGCATATGGTAGATTATTTATTACACCTGTACACTAGTTATTAAAAATATATATTGGACATAGTGTGTCCATATCCCATGTAATATATCAGCACTATTAAATAGTATTATTAAAAAGGTGAAGCAAGCTGTTCTCTTTGCTTAAGGTGCATTGACAACAAGCGGCCGGTTCCTCACTATGATGACAGTCACGCGTGTGCTCCTCTAAATATCTCATCATGATTGACTACATAGAAAGTTACAGTATTTGTGTTGATGGTCTCGCGATTGTTAAGAGCAACGTTGTATTCCTGAAACATATAACTCATGTTCCATCTGTCCAATATGTCATGCAACTGTTGTTAAGAACATCATTCGTAAAGAGTTGACAGATAGCTTCAGCTTCAAGCACATAAACAACTTTACAGAATGTGTGGCTTCGTCTGGTACATTAATGATTAATATGATTGCTGTTGTAAATGTAATGGTTTTGCGTCGCCCCGCTGCTGTCAATTTACCCTCTCCAGCTTCTCTCCGCTGTCTCTGCTGAAATTATGACATCCGAAGACGGGGGGAGTAGAAAACCATATGTCTGCCCTACAATTGCAAATTCCTTTCAATGTCGACAAAAATACAAATAAATCGTCTCATAAAAATTGCATTCCCACCCGCCATTGACGCTCGCCACAAAAACAAACATTCACGCTAACATTTAATGGGGGGAGAGGGCAGAACAATTCCTGCCCCCCTGTTCCCGAGCCTATGCCCCTAACCTATAAACCCTCGCGCGCCAAGGAGCGCAGCTGGTTACATAGGACATTAACTCGCACTTCCCGTGGCAGATCGCTCAGCGAAACGCTGAAGTTTAGCTTAGCCAATATTATTGTTGCCTACCACGTTTAAGCTGTATTTCGTCTCGGTCAACAGCTCGTGTTACATAATTATAATGTTTGGGAAGTAGAAGATATTATTTTAATACACAGTACGGCTGAGCGGTATTGTGAGATGGGAGTAATCGCTGAGCGGATTGTGAGAAGGGAGTAGTCGCTGAGCGGTATTGTGAGATGGGAGTAGTCGCTGAGCGGTATTATGAAATGGGAGTAGTCGCTGAGCGGTATTGTGGGATGAGAATAGTCGAATAGGTAATGAGAATGGTCGAACTGGTGATCATATTATAATTCCCTGTAGTCGCTGGATTTGTTTATGATACGTGGCGAGGGCGACTGCACTGTTCTCATGGGTGGTACAGCCGTGACTGGCCGAGTCAATTATTAGGAGAAATTACGATTTATTCAGCTAGCTTCCACACATTACATATAGGGTATTTGTCAGCGGTTGTCTAGTCAAGCTACCACCCTTGGCTTGCGAGGATGACTTGCAGCAGAGTAATAGTTTCCGTCCCAATTTCTTCTCAATGACACATATCAGGACACGCTTCATATTGAATTCCAGACGTTAGTACAACGGCCACATGAAAGACCATATTCCATATTCCACGTCAACCACCATCAGCTGTTACGACTGATCATTTCGATGTCTCGTGTGGTTTTTGCGCGACAATATAGCGACACTTGCAGTGTGCCGTTCACCCACGTCATCCTTGACGGCCGGACTGTAACAGTCGTTCTTTGGTTCTTTCCTGCGGTCTCTCCACCGTGGGATACAACACAACACAACACAACACAACACAACACAACACAAGCGCAGCTTGTCAACTTTTGTTAGACTGGCACAGTAAATGACATGCAGTTTCGTGGTTTCTCTGTGGCTACGCCGCGTTTCAGATGGACAAAACACGTGTAGACCAAGACCTTTGTTTTTGCGTTGCTTACGGCAATGCGGTGCTCGTGGGCGTTTTAGTGGTAAGCGCCATACAGGGGTTGATTAGTGGGTGTAACGTTCAACGACCTACAGCGTGACGGCAGGGTGGGATGGCGGTTATGATTTACAGATAACGAAAACATATATTGGAAGCAGTGCTGGAATGTTAAGAGTGACGTAATAAAGTTATATTAATCGTGTACGCACTGTTCGACCTGTGTCACTGTGTGCCTATTATTTATTTTGTGTTTAACGAGAGCCACCAAACACACACCAATGGACATAATTTATGGAGCATTTTATACTGACGATTTGAAATATTTTATACTACGTTCTTTGTAAAATAAAGGTATTTTCCTTAATAAAACTGTAGTGCACATGTAGGGTCTAGTGTATATTCCATTTCCTGTAACTGATTCTCCTTTGGTCCTATAATAGAATCGAGGACGGTACACGTGTTAATGCCTGCTTAATTATTCCTTTTACTTGTGGCTGTAATGGGAAGATGTTTGGCATAACGATAACGCGAAGTAACTACATCGGAAGGTATGCATAATGGGCCTATTTCTTTATGAGAGGGTGGTCCGAGCAAAATGTTCCCCATCTCTGGCCAACAGGTCAATAGCTATATCGCAAGGGCCTACACTGTTTGACACAGCAGCATCCAAAGTTGCATGGGAAACGTTATCAAACTATCCTAGGTCAGTACCGATTCTAGAAAGAGTCGCGTACACTTATAATCACCACGTTGAATTGACGTAATGAAGACATCATTACTATATGCAGAGAATCATTTCTAGTGGTGCCAGTGATTCACTTTTCTATGTTGACTGTTGGAAAATTTATGATCACATTTGTTAACGAGCAAAACAGTCTAAAAACGTCTGCTCTGTAACCTTACACTTGCCTGAACATGTGAACACTTACTATGTTGACACAAGGCTGTTAGATTTACTTGCAAAAATGTCCTCCTGTGTATGGTGCTGTGCTATGTGCACACATGCACATAGAACGGTTTCCCAATGTTTTCATCCCGGACGTTTGTTTTGAAGTAAATTTGAAAGGTTTTCGCAGCGCACGCGTTGTTTCTTGAGTGTTGAAGTTGCGAACAATCGATTTACGTCTGTCTAACGTCCGGTACAAACCCTAAACACCGGTAGAAC
This sequence comes from Paraescarpia echinospica, assembly GCA_020002185.1. Lineage (NCBI taxonomy): Eukaryota > Metazoa > Annelida > Polychaeta > Sabellida > Siboglinidae > Paraescarpia > Paraescarpia echinospica. Next base: position 64,109,043 of record CM034538.1, read on the forward strand.
CCTTAAACCACAGGGAATGACGAAAAATAAAGGCGTTACTTTTCTTTCCAGGGGTCGGAGATTAATCCCTGAAGGTTTGGCGCCTGATATATGTAAACCTTGTAGGATGGAAAGTTATTGTACCCCCCCACACACACTCACATAGGCTTACTCGATTTTAGTTAGACAACGTTACAAATTGCTCGCACTCACATACACTCACATACACTCACATACACTCACATACACTCACATACACTCACTCAGTTCGCAACAAATGATTGTATTTGTTTAGCAACTGAGGTTTTTTTAAAACTGTATCGCTACCGAAATCAACATGCTCCAGATGTTATATACAAACATAGAAACTAAAATAATTTGAATCCATGTCATTTGTATAACATTAAAATAAAAACACTGCCACCAAAGACATTAAACATAAATTGTGTCACTGTGGTCATAATTAATTAACTTGATTTTTTTTGCAAACCCTTTAAATAATGTTTTATCGTTGGCTTATTTCCTTTCTACTAAAACGTTCCTTCTTTTGTTGGCGAGTAAACGTTGCTGTGGAAGGCATGCTAACGTCGTATACTGTTTTCCCGAGTTGCTTTATTAGAATTCTTCTGTCACATCTGGTGGATTTATCTTCTTAATTATCATTCCGTGAGTTACAATTAACGGCCATATACGAAATTTGTATCAGCACTCTCAAATTTACTGTCCTGTTATGTCAATGAACGAGTACCATCTCTGGCAAACACTAATCCGTACACCTTCTGTCATTCGTTGCCATTTTATTGGATGTAATGTCTTCCAGAGATTCAACCATATCAACGAATTCAACGATTCAACGATCGTAACAGAGCAGGGGCACCATATATAAGACAACTGATGGTATTAAACTGTGCCACTGAGGAACGCCCCGTTTTCGTAAGTAACCAACAGGTTACGCGCCGTGTTATAGGCTTGTTTCGTACAGAAGATGCAGCCAATATAACATCTCTAGCAATCGTGTTCACCTCCTAGAGAGAGTGTTGGCTTCGACATCTTTATGTGTGACCTCCTGTCTGCAGCTAGCCACATTCCTGGAGAGGTCTACTTCTATGGCCAAGTGTTTTTGTTGGTCTTGTTGTTTATGGGGGCGTCGCCTCATGACGGTCTCACTCTTGTCTGCAACCCTATGACGTCACAGGAGAACGGCGTAACTCATCATCATCGTCGTCGTTGTTGTCAGACGTGAAATGACGTAAACACTTGGCGGTCGGCGCAAGCTTTTGTGTTTACTCACAGAGCAGACAGTCAATAGACATGCCACGAATGACGACCGGTGCTGGGCAAGAATGTCAACCGTTTGGGGGTTTATTACGTGTCGCGTTCACTCAGGGTGCGTGAACCGGCATCACACACAAATATGTGCAGTAAATATTCTAGATTTATATGGTTCCCAAACGTTTTAAACTCAAGGACCCCAAATGTCCGCATTCTGACTGAGACCCATGGTTGTTCGTTTCTCATGCAATGTCACATTGTAATGTAATGTTTCACGTTTTTAGAAACCCCCACAGAAATATATGACACCCCCAGGTGAGGTCCCTGGCGCTCTGTTTGGGATTTTGTGATCTAGTTTGGATAATAAAAATACTATTTTTATAGAGCGCTATACATAATACCACATGTTTCATTCATCCAATCGTGTCCACATACTTCTATCAATGTTTTCATAACCATTCAATATCTTTAAACCTTTGTTTTCGATCTCCAAAAAAATGAGAAAATATGATAGAAATATATTTTCACTTGTGAAAAATAGAGGCTATAATAAACTGTAAAGTAATTTTGTGAAATAACAGTTTAGATGTGAGAAAGTATTCTTTCTCACAGAGGACTGCAAACGAATGTAAATTATATTCGTACTAGTAGGGTGAATATGTTTAAAAACATAATTCAGGAGACGGGTTAAATTAAATCAGCAGTAAACATTTGGACTCTCGATAAGCCAATGACTTCCTTGTGCACTTGCCGTCTGAGGTTTTTGCTCGGGGTGATAATCCTGTTATCTTAAATAGTGTTAAATCTTTTCATGCGAGGTAGTTGGTAGGATTTACTGAGCTGCGTGAAGTTTCTATCGTAACTCGTGTGAATGAAAACAGAAATTCGGCTTACAGTGGACATACCAGAAATTTTAATATTTTAAATACTAACAGTGACGCAAACCTGCAAACGGTGGACCACAAACAGGTTACAAATTCTAGATTATCGATAGACCTTGTCAATAGGCCATCTGGACTGCGAAACCTTGCACGATAATCTTAAATAATACTGCTATTTGTCTTCGACATTTCTATCATTTCGTTATTGCCACGTGTTGAAGCCGTCATGGTGTGTATGCAATTTTTATCTGGAGCATTTAGACGGCGTGTTGCCGGTGTTCACGGTGCGCGTGCAGTCTGTCGAGATAAGCTATTGTCTAATTTAGCAGTGGTGAATTGCTACCACATAATAATGTCGAAAACTAACACATTGTTGGGGCGGTCTACATAAGGAAAAACGTATCTGTAAGACTGGCAGGTCTGTTGTGTACCCGCCAACCGATGTTTTATCGGGTGCTCCGATAGCGCAGAAACAAGACTCCAAACGTACACATTTCACAGATGCCTTATGATGAACCCTCTGATTCGGTGGCCTACTGGCGAAACTGTTTGCTTGTGTTAGGGAAATTTCGCGTCTAAAAATGTCGTTTTATGCACGGTGTGTTCAGGAATATCAAGCCCGGATTAACTTTGTCCGACCTTGTGATTACATTTATATAACTTGTTACCAGGAAAAGTTTATGGCAACTTTTCAGCAGTGGTATATATATATATGTATATATATATATGTATATATATATATATGTATATATATATATATTTATAAATATTCTTAGCTTTGCTGAGTTATCAAAAAGTTAATGGCTTCCCTGTCCATTCGCCATCTGAAGTTTACTGCGTTGGTTGGGAATATTGTTAAATCTAGACTTTAAAAAAAATTGATGTTCTTCCTCTTGTTCCCGAGCGGGGTGGGGCCCGCGTCACTCAGTAGCTTATTCTGCTTTTCTCGTTCCTTCCCTCCATTTCTGTCTCTTGTCCGCAATGACCTTCCATTCTTGGCTGTTTACACTTGCCCTCCTAAGGTCCCTTTTCATAATGTCTTTCCATCTCAATTTTGGTCATCCTCTTCATTGTTTGTCACCCTCATCTGTTTTCATGCTCTTTTTGACAGTCTGTCTTAACTCATTCTTTGTATGTGTCCTGCCCATCTAAATCTGTTTCCGACTACATTCATCTTTAGTTGTTTTTTCATACCAATCTCTTCTATTAGTTTCGTCATCCTCCGACTATCTTCTAGCGTTACTCTACATATTCTGCGGACCCAGTTGTTCTCTGCTACTTATATATATATATATATATATAAGCTACTTATATATATATATATATATATATAAGTAGCTATAAACGAGGACTAGGTTGTGAACTTTGCACCAAGCGACATACCATAGGCAAACGTGCTTGCGTCGTATGGTGAATACGATACACGAAACACGCAAAATAGCTTTATATTACTGCGCATGAGATGATAACAGATTCCAAATATGCGACTTCCCCCACAACCCGCTCTTCTGCCACCAACGAATAGATTGTTCGTTTCTCTGTCGATAACAGATTGCAATAATACTCTAAGCTTACGTCATCCGTGACACAGCGGATAAACGTGAAGCACCTAGTGGCACGCCGTCCGTCATGTCATCAGTCATCCCCGAGTCAAGCGGCTCCGATTGTGTCACTAGTCAGCCAAAGTCTCGGTCTTATCACCGCCGCCCGTCAGACACGCTCGGCGATGCCGGCGATGCCGGCGAACTATCTCACCCGGGCGCCGTGTGTGCGACCGCCGACACGAGGAGTATCCGGCCGGACGTGAGGAGCCGCCGAACCCTTGTCTTCGACATGAATTCCTCGAATGAATTAAGAGACGCCAAGTAGTTTTGGGCGCGGTCTCGCAGCGTCGATCGGTTTGTTTTGGCTTTCGAGGACTGATACCGCGCGATTTATGAGAGCGTGAAACCATTTCCCAATCGCATTGAATATGTGGATTTTGTATAGTTTCCCACATCGGCGAGATAGGAGCGGTGTCCCCGATTTGTTGTCCGCTGCATGTGTTCTAAAACAACAAATCGGCAAGTGTAATAACGAAGCTATCGTAATTGCGGTACTTATGATCGGATTTTTTCGGTGCTTATTTATGAATAATCCGGTCGTTTTGGTAGACGACTGGTTGAGGGAAACCAAGGGTGTTCGTAGATAGGCAGCGGAAACGCTTTGTTTAGAGCCAATGGGCGTATCTTCTAAATGTCAACTTTTTAACATTACAGTTTCATTTATGGCGCATAAAGTAAAAAATAAATGGTTTTACTTTTTATATATCAACTTCTTCCCAGATAAGTCAAAATAGGGTTCAAATGAGCAGTTCTGCCAGGGGTGAACCTAATAAAGAATAAAAACCCACTGTGCAGTCCTAAGGATTGAATACTGCACTATATAGGAGCTTACATTTACCTTTTATGTTTTATAAGAACACATTTCAAAATACTGTGACAAAAGAACAAGTTTCAGTATTAAAATATACATTAATAATGTGTTCTTCTACGATCGACACGATAGGTATACGCGGCATACGAAGCATTTGCTCCATATAGATATTTACGTCTTGTCCGATATAAGAACAAACGATCTATAGACCTCAACAAAAACAAGTATTCGTCATGCCACACAAATATTCCAAAAATATCTGCACTATTTAGCAGCCGTAACCACAAGGTGACCGCGCTGAAGGTGATTCCCGGCCCATAGTCCAACTGCAGTGATTGCCCACAGGACCTTGACTTCCATATAAGGGCAATGCGGCCGACGGAAGAAAAAACACAGATGGCATTTATCGTTGACGGCTGCGCGAGCACGGTGGTTCAGTTTCTGACCCCAGCGCGTCTGTCCCCGGCCGGCATAGTAGTCCTCAGGTTGTGTCATCGCGCGAAAATGTTAATGTCATAATCCAACAAGACAGCCCATAAAAATAGCCGAGTGCACGCCCACTAGCAGGAAGTGGAGCGTGCGCAGGGCGGTGTATAAACACGGCACACTGCTGGGGCCGGTTCACAACGCTTGACTGACATCCCGCCAGCACACGCGTGGCTAACAGCGAGACACAGCAGATTGAACGGAACGCAGTGTGAGCGAATAGTCGCATCGGACTCGAGCCTCGATCTAACCTTCCTTCGGCACAGCGTGGGACGCGGAGAAAGACCAACGGTCGGGAACTTGGTGTGAAAAGTTGACGAGGAGCGCTGTGTAGGAAAAGACTGACAAAATAAGGCGAAATGGCAGCGTGGAAGACGGCGATGGAGGGCGCTGCGGTGCTGATCTTCCTTATGGTGAGTTGGTTGTTTATATATATATATATATATCCTACTATTGTATACGTCGTGTCCGGTTATGTTATGTTATGTTATGTTATGTTATGTACTTTGGTCTCGCAATGTTATAGTTTATTGTTACCAGATACCCAGTCATAAAATACATGTGTCATGTGATTGGGGTAGTTGACACATGTTACCATTTCTACCTAAACGCCTTATCATTGTATTGGAAGAGTATCCTAACTGAACAGGAATAACGACCAACATTTATGAAGATTTCGATAACCAGCCAGTGTCAATGCAATGGCGGCGAGTGGCAATATCATAATTGTGAAGCAAAAACAGAATCCACAACCACAACCTTCAACGACCATATAATGCTTCTGAAGCCATCGATTATAATAAAGTCATCTATCAATGTTCAACTGAGTCGCTCAAGATATCGTAACTATAGCTATATGCGTCTCGGCACATGTTTCAAACTGTTTATGAACTTGGCTCCTTTATTTTATTTCCATTTTATAGTTCCCGACATTGTTTGCCTCAGGACTTGCGTCACCCGTGAAGTATGCTGTCGTGGGTAGACTGTTTAACTAAGTCTATTACTTATATTGCGTCTCGATGCCACGTCGTTTTAAATTATACCCATCATTGATATACCCCGTAATCATCTATTTTAAGTCAGACAGTTATTCTAATGCCATCTTAAATCAATCAGACTCCTAATCTATGCGTCATCGGTGCGGTTTGAACTACATTTTGTCTGGTGCATGGTTTATTAGTTCATTCGCTCACCGACGGACCTAATATGGGAACACACTTGCTGATCAGATAACATTTAACTCCAAAGTGAAGTATAACAAGTTAACGCGTAAATGGTAAAACGCTCTACAATCCACCTATAATGGAATGCGGTGAAGTCGGTAAACCCGAACATGGTATATAGAACGGACGAACCAGGCGAAGCGCGGGCTACTACACTCAAACACGCCTGATCCGGTTAAACACATTTACCACTCTTTAAAAAAGTATTTTTTTTGCAGTAGTTTGTGGTTGTTATAAAGTGGACCACATTGACTTTGCATCGGCGCGTCGTGAATATAGTAACAATCCGCCTGCTAGCGTGGCGGGTAGACGTGCGAATTAAAACTGTAATATATCGCATGCACAACGCTGACAGATCGCGCGTGTAAAATAGGTTTATTTGTTAGACCCGATTTGATCAACAGAAGGAATTTCTTTTCAAAAACGCTGCTTTTTATAAACTGCATGGAGATGACGTGTGTGTATCCGTGGTTGTGCAAAAATAGTTCATGGAAAAAAGACATACTTATCTTTATGCATGGACGAATGCTTGATTTTTGGTTGGCTGGACTTTCAACTTGCACCTCTACAATGAATAGTTGTCTAAATAAGAAGATGCTTTGTAGGTACCCAGTGGAATAAGAAAAACACTCTTGAGATAATTCCGTGAACATTCCATCATTTCGTCAAAGTAAGCAGATTTTCAAATCACTACCTTGGATCGCCCACGGAATGTCCGTGGAATGTGTCTTTGTAGTTTCTTTGTCGCATGTATCGAGTGACCACTCGTTTGTTTCCGACCCTATTTCACACTAACCCCATTTCTGGTTTCAGGTGACCACGGCTAATTCATCACGTAACTACGGTAAGTAACCACGTCTTTCTTTTCTTTGTGCTGGGTCCACGCGTAGGTATGCCTTGTGCCTTGACGGCGGTCTGTACGACCACTGGTCATAACCGATCTTAGCGCGTGACAATAGTGCCTTTGGTTAAGACACTGCTCTGTATAATTAAAGGAACGAGGTTATCTGATATTAATTACACGGTCAGTTATTGTGGTCTATGCAACTCATTATGATTAGATGACTAATCTTAAATGCGCAATGCTCGTAACACTGATAACATCGGCCTGGCTGCCAGAATCCAAACTATTTACTCAACTCAACGCGGTTGCATACTGAAGGTTGTGGAATTTAAAACATCCGAGACAGACATACTAAATAATAACTGATGACAATGAAAACATTCTACAATTAAAAGGTACTACATTTTACATTCCTCTTCCCTCCGATGTTTGTGGTGAATTTGGCCTCGATATTGGTCCTCGATTTTTGTTTCCCTTCCCCATTCACTGATCTCGTTTCACTGCCGTCTCCATTCCCTCGCACCCATCTCTCATTCCCGTTCTCCCTTCCCAATCCCTCCAAATCCGTCCTCCCATCGCAGTCGTAGTCGTCTCTCTTCAGCTTCTAGCTTTCACTGTGAGCACATCCGCTCACTTCATTAGCTGCTTAAATAATTGGTTTATTGTAATGTTATGAAATTAATTATTAACTCATATGAATACAAAATCTGGGTATATAATACAATCGCAAAAATATATCAATATATAATTTCATACATTGTATGATTTTTAAACGCGTTTAAATCCCTTAAATCAACGCAGATAGATACTTTATTTATGATGGGCAAAAGGGTCGTCGTTGTTGCCGAGAAAGAGCATCACGCATCGCATCGCATCGCGCATAGCATCACCCATGGTCCTTAGCATCGTCCATCGCATCCCCTATCGCCCATCGCAACGCGTAATGCATCATCGCGCAACGCTTTGCGAAATTCAGAACTAAACAACGATAGCCCTTCTAGGGCATCATAATTATTTTATTTACAACACATATCACAATGCAGAACATGGCGCGTATAAAATGGCACAGCTAGAGGGTTAGCAAGAAAATTGCACAAATGCGTGCAATCATCGTATTTTCATTGTGCATCGCTTCCTCGAACGCGTTACGCTTGTTATCTAGAGAGTATAATTTAATCACAAACTTGCCGTAAGTGTTGTCACCGGACACCGCCTCCCGTTGTTAGCCCGTCTCGGGCGCGGGTCAAGCCGGCATTCCAGCTGTCAACATTTGTCCCACGCGACATACGGTCACACGCTTTATTGTGGTGTTTGTTTAACAACACGTCCGTCAAGCGTAAAGAAGATGCCGCAATCCATCGCCGCTCGGTAGTGTTTCGTTACACAGCTTCATGTGATGTGACGTTTTGCGTGGTTCGTGCGCGGTTTATTTATTTGGATAACAAATGCTGAAACACATCATTCACACATCGATGACGGACATACACAGCAGGGAATACAAACACCAAATTAACTATGCAGGCATTGTCCGACAGTCCGAGCGACATACTTTCGCTAATGTTAACTTGCCGCTCCCAAATAGTGTTTTGTGGAATCACTGCACGTTTTCGATCTATCACGTTTGATGAATGCGAATCGTAAGCACAAATGGACGTACAATAGGCCTGGTAGGTAATTGTTCAATACAGCCACGGGTATTATATTTACATAGTTCATGGTCCGCTTCGTTTCACCGGTTTTTGTCAAGGTTCGGATGAATGTTAAAGGTGACCAGTTTGCAAGTGTTTCCGTCGCATATATCAAATATATTGATTCGTGATTCGTTGCAATAAAGCACACAAAATGGCAGGATACGTATGAGCATCGATGACTGCACACGCAACCGATTACAAAATAAAGTTATTCGGAAGGTACTTCAAAATTCGGTGAAACAATATAATTCGCTGCAATGTTCAAATCATATCTTGGATTTGGCCGATAGGCATAAAGTACAAAATTTAATAATGAAAAGTCAAGTTTAACTTTTTCACCAGGCACAGGACTTGTCTTACTTTATTTTTTATTGTTCGGAGTAAACCGACAAGTCCTAGTCAGGCTTTTGAGAGAGTATAATTTTCTTACTAATTAACTTGTATTTTCCGTTAAATTGTTGGCGAATAATTAGTCAAGACACGGAAAGAAAAAAGATAATGGTCATTTTGTGGTGGCTGCGTTCTGTTTGGGGTTTAACATTATCGCGTGGGTTTACGACGAGTTTGATTACACAGATGTATGTCTTTTTTTGTTTTCCCTTTGTAACAAAACCCTCCAGACGCTACATTTGCGTGCGCCGTGTTCGCGATTGAAGAAGACAACTAACACGCAGACATGCAAAGATTGCAAAAAGGTGACACCTGACGGCCTCTAGGCGCGAAAATAAAGGTGGCTCTTTTTGTTGCAACAACATTTGTGCCGTTGTTGTGGTCGACCCTATATACATGACACTCCATCTTACAGCCGTATATCACGTCTTTTTTTCCCTCAACAAACCAGATAGGTGTTAAGCGCTCTCTAATTGATTATCTATTAGATCGCCTACTCGCGCCCACTCTTTATTTACCCAGCTGGCTCGCACATTGGGTAACGTCAAACCGTATCGCATGCATCATTGCGGTATTCTAGGAATGGCGAATCTTCGTTGGGTTCAGTTTCCCGCGGCGATGGCATTTGACGAGGTAGGGATGACTAGGTTTGTATCGCGATTTGCGGGAGAAGCTCAAGAAAAAGTTACATTCGACAAATTGGTGCACTTCCGGCGACGATAAGACAAGACGATTTTTGGCGGCAGAACGAGACTAAACAGCGCCGAGTCACTGGCAGACAGCGTCAGATACAGCGGAGACAGTCATAGGAATACAAAATTGCGTTGTGCCTTGTGCAGCGCCAATATAGCATCAGTGTACACGAAACTAACCGCAGTGATTTTCCGTGGTGTTTTCCTGGTTCACGCCTTCAACTTCGTGAATCGTCCATGCGATTATACACGCTGAATTAAATTGTAGATGGAGATATTACATAATAGCATGATCGATATATAAAGGATAGATTAGATTTATATATATAACAAAATAAATATATATTTCGTATGATGGCATAACTTTTGCAATCACAATGCAGTTCACTGACTGACATGCATGCATAAATGTACCGGTTGTCCTCCGTTCCTTCGTCCTCATGGTTCCTTCGTCCTCATGGTTCCTTCGTCCTCATGGTTGCTTTGTACAGAGGTGAAGTCCAGCTTATGTACGGTTGTGTTACTCTTCCTGTAATTGCTTTCCGCTGTTCCCTATCAATAGCCCCCCCCCTACATCCACATTTCACCTACCATAAATTTTATCGGTCCCCCTCTTCATGCAATCCTCTCATTTCAGCTGCGATCTTTCCGTTCCTTGTCTTGATGTGTTCCCATGTCTGTCCCCTTTTGTGCGCTGTCATTCTCATCACGTGATCAGAATGCATCATCCTGCATCTAAAAATCATAGCTTCTGGATGTGGTTATTGCAGTGTCCCACAAATAGATAACTTTTGTCGTTTCAGAATGCGGCACGAAGCCGGCAGACATCGTCTTCCTGCTGGATTCATCCAGCAGTATATGGGAGAAAGACTTCCCGAAACAACTGCGCTTTGTCGAGGGAGTGGTTGACATGTTCGACATCTCGGCAGAGCAGATCCGCGTAGGTGTCGTCTCCTTCAGCAACTGGGCCTTCGTCGACTTCCAACTGAACGCTCACAAGTCGGAGGACGACGTCCGCCGAGCCATCAGGTGAGTCCGGCTGCTCATCGCTACCTGCAAACCGTTACACCGGGAGTCACTAGCATCAGTACGGTAGTTCGGCTCGTTTACAAAATAATACGTCATCTCTAAAATATCATCATCACATTGGTTAATAGTCAAGCGGAAAAATGTTATGGACAAGACAATGGAAAGTGATTCAGTCTACATCGCGAATAGGGATCGTTGATGAATAGATTTGTGGTGCGTGAATAGGTTGAGTAGCATGCGACATCGATTCCGAAATACACGGGCGGCACACAATCTAATTAAGGAGGCAATTTTTGTCCCTCTTCCTTATCTTCTTCTTCTCCTTTTCCTTCACCGTCTTTTCTTATTCCTCGACTTCTTCGTCTCCTGGTCTTCCTCCTCCTCCTCCTCCTCCTCCTCCTTCTTCATCGAGCCTCCTTCTCTGAGTCTTGAATATTCTTCGTTTTTAATCTTGTTTTCCAACCTTCTTCTCTTCGCAGCATCTCCAACAAACTAATCATGTTCACTTCAGTGGACGTTTCCCCTACTTCAAACACCACCACCTGCCAGTATCACACCTCGTCACCTCCTACAAACCAAAGCATAACCACCAACAACCTCTTTACTCCCGCAGGAACATCGCCCACATCCGGGGCGACACGAACACGGCGTCGGCCCTGCGCTACATGCGTACGGAGATGTTCACGGAGAAGAACGGAGCTCGGCCCGGCATACCGCACATTGCCATCATCATCACGGATGGCAAGTCGAACAACCCGCAAATCACGCAGATGGAGGCGGCCAAGGCCCAGGCCCAGGGCATCCACCTCTTCGCCATCGGCATCGGCAACCACACCGACAACTCGGAGCTATACTACCTCGCCAGTGACCCGGACGACCATTACCTCTTCACCGTGGAGGACTACACGGCTCTGCTCTATATAGAGGACATCGTCGCCATCAAGACTTGCACAGGTCAGTTGAGCATCGGAACTGTTTTCATTATTCGTATACATATTAACTGGAATTCGGCATATTCGGATGATATAGCTTGCAGATTCATTGGTATGAATCACGTGCACATTCTTGTTCATGTTTCCTGAAATATTGCGTATTCGCACTCCAAAAACGTTCGCTACGCGTTCGCCTTTTAGCCCAATGCCACTCGAAGTTTGTAAAGATCATTAACTTATCAAAGCGTGATATGACAGTAGGCTGTTTTCACGAGGAACAAGATTATTGCATGGCATTCAAGATCTGCAAAATCGGTCAAAGCAATCAAACTCCGCTGTTGTTGATATTCGGTCGAACGTGCTGCCGTCTAGCGGCGTCTTCTGTGTAATGCAGTCACACAGTACTAGGTACACTCCCTTCGGTCTTTTAATGCATTGTAGAAATCAGTGAGACGTACCCTTGTAGACATATTGCGATGTCTTTGCACAAACCCTGTTTTCTGATTTTTGTACAGTGTATTAACTTAAATAATTTACAGCACTTGCATGGTTTCGTTATAAACCTTTTCATTTACAATGTTCTCGTGGACCATTGCAACACCGATGATTTGCTGTTCCTGGTGTACCTATGAGGTTACTAGCCGATTCTCCCAGTGAGCATTGCAACACACCTGTCAACTGTGGGAACTCGTTCTACCCGGGCATCTAGATACACATCCAATACCAATTATTCACGGTTAACATGATTCAGTTAATGCAAGACTGATAAGTAATGCAAGACTGATAAGTAATGCTTGGTACGCAGCAGACAGTGACGTGGTTGATGGACAGGTTAATGACATGTCGTCCATACGTATACACATGTAATACAACAGAGGCATGTGCGCGGTCTTTGTGGCGTCATACATACGACGGACAAAGCGAAGATCTAATCTGTGTATGAGCCGGTGCATCGGCGACAATGTGACATCAAGGCACGTGGTATGACAACAGTAACAATCACTGTTGTCCCTCCGCGTGTCAACAGAACTCAATTCGCCCACTGTGTTGTATGTATCATATCGTACCCCACCCTTTGTTGTCTGTCCTGTTGCGTTCTGACTAGTGCTATTGTGTCCCTGACTGGTCCTGTTGTCTGCTTGACTAGTCTTATTGCGTTATTGACTGCTCTTATTGTCTCTTTGTAGTTATCGACGCGCCATCGACGATTTTTGCAACAACCACCTTGCCTTTACCTGAGTCAGGTAGGTGATTACAACGACAATAGGAAAACAATAGTAACTCATTCGTACGACAATATCATATCATACATCGTGTTTGTCCGTAAAACATATCATGATGTCACAGCGTTTAAATTGTAACCTTGCCACGTAGACACCATCGACTTGTCCATGTATTAACCTTTATATCATAAATTTAGTAGTATCGGTAGTAGCATTGCTAGTAGTAGTAGCAGTAGTAGTAGTAGTAGTAGTAGTAGTAGTAGTAGTAGTAGTAGTAGTAGTAGTAGTAGTAATAGTTGTAGTGGTACATATTAGTAGTAATAGTAGTAGTAGTAGTAGTGGTAGTGGTACATAATACTAGTAGTAGCAGTAGTACTAGTGGTGGTGGTGGTAGTAGTAATAGTATTAGTAGTAGTAGTAGTAGTAGTTGTAGTAGTTGTAGTAGTAATAGCGCTGTTCCAGTCATTCCAAAGCACGTTAGAGTTTGGTTATCTTCACAGCGACCCATCTAAGTTGTAACTTTACGATAATGTCACCAATGACCAATCCACGCGATAACAAGTCTACACTGACACCAGTAACCAATCAAAGTAAAGTAAAGGTGGTTCTTATATAGCGCAGTATCCAGATATCGGGACTGCTCTAAGCGCTTTACACTTTACTCCCTGGCAGACTTTTTCAATCGAACACACAGTCACGCTGCAATTAATGCGCGAAGATCATACACATATATCCACCACTATCCATAGCCAGGTACTCATTCATATTTGCCCAAGGTTCGACACGACAACACAGTATTCAAACCCGGGTTCTCTCAGTTGAGAGTACGAAGCTCTAGCCATTGCACCACTGCGCTCCACAATCAGCATCAAGACATTGTCATATAGACACCAGTGACCCACCAACGTCACAATGTTGTCAAATTGACATACATTACACATCGACGTCGCGATCTTGCCACATTGCAACCAACAACCCATTCATGTCTTATCCTTTCCACGCCCCACAAGTGTTCCACCCACGATCTGGCTATAGACAGTTGTGGATATTTGTTTACGAATAGTCTTCGTGCATTAACGGCAGCGTGGCTGAATGCTTCCCAGAGAAGTCGACATTGTATGCAATTGAATAGATCTGTCAGGGAGTAAAGTGTAAAGCGCTTTGAACAGTCCTAAGGACTGAATACTGCGCTTTATAAGAACTTACGTCTTTACTATATTTTATATATCTTTGCCTCACTGACACCCCCCTCTCTCCCACAGTGTGCGGTGACGCGGCTCTCGCCGACATTGTCTTCGCCACGTCGCCCGTAGCCGCGGCCAAGAGCACCCGTCGATCGATGGCCTTCTTCAAGAAGGTTGCCAGCGGCCTCGACATCGCCGAAGGCAAGATACACATCGGCATGGTGCCGAAGGAGTGCGACTCTGTAGACGCCGTCGACCTGAAAGAGGCCGGGCAGAAACAAAACGCAGTCCTCGAGAAACTCGACACGATCCTCGCCAACCGACAGTCGACGGCGAGCGTGCTGCGCTACATGCGAGAGGCGAGCTTCAATCCAACGAACGGCGCCCGACAGAAGGCGAAAAGGATCGGCGTGATCATCGTGGACGAGGCGGAGGGCAGTCTGGCGGAGGCGAAGAGACAGGCGCGCAAGGCGCGGAGAGACGGCGACATCGAACTGTTCATCATCGGCGTCGGCCGCAAGATCAACAGGAAGGACCTGTATGCGCTGGCGACGAGACCAGTCAAAGAACATGTGTTCCTCGTGAGAAGTTACAAGGCACTCGGAGGATGGGTCGCCAAGAAAGTACAGAAGGCCATCTGTCCACGTACGTACATATGACTGTTGCATCTTAGATGTATACTCCCAGAATACTGGGCAACAGGGTGGATACAAATGTTGCCCCTCTAAATTAGTCCCTGTAACCAATTACATTTTGTCGTGGAATAATCGTAAGATCATTTAATTCAGTTGGTTTTTCTACATGACGGACTTGTCTTTCAGACTAATTTAATTGTCTAGAAATTGTGTAACCGCTATTTTGATTGCCTTGTATTGTTAAAGTGCACACATATAATAACTGCGTATTATTTATGTTCAGAACTGAATCCTATACTGCTGATATATTTACTGGTTAGTCTGTTCTGCCATGTGTCATACATATTATTAATTTCATAAATTATACTTATAAAATGTAAATAAATATAAGGAGGACAATTGAAGTCGAGAGCGGTTATGTGTATTAAAAAAAACTTTGAATCTACACTTACTTTGAATAATTGATATGAATAAACAACAATTGTAACAAAATATGCACCATTGTTATATACAACAGTGGTTGACGATAGACTACCTTATTTGTTTGCGTAGTGAATCCTTCATCTGTCAAGAATATTTCTATGATCGAAACCATTAGAAAGTCAAACAATATAGACCCCACATGTCATATCTAGATGCAATTATTTATTCGTGCTTTTTTGGTTTCCAGCAGCTTCCCTTTGAGAGGAGATACGACATGAAATTGATGACTGATGTATATCTCTCCGCGGTGACTGCAATAGTCGACACGCCGGTCGAACGTTCACAAAACAATACCACGTGATATGGTAGCGAGAAACGAGTCGACGTCTTTCTTTATCGGCTAAACAGACTATATCTGTATGCAAACCTATACGTCAAACACCCGCTGCTAACTCGTGTGGTTGATGTTTCTCTGGGTGATACGCGAAGTTTTCAGCGTCATACAAACTGCCAAATGTTCACGACATATTATGTTATCCGCATAAGAACAACCGCCGAAGTCAGTCCGTCATTTGATGCAGTCACGTCGTTATTAGATCGACGTGAACTGTGCAGATTGTCAGCGGCTGGAGTCAAACGGGGGTCGACAAGAACTGTCCACGTGATCATCTTCAAAAAGGCCAATGTACATATACTGTAAATAAGGCTAAGAGGGCGTTAAGTCTCTGAGTGCAAAATGCATCTTTCAGACACAAAAGCTACATTTGTGGCACGGCCACGTAGCAGCAGATGTGTTGAAAAAGAATCTTTCTGGTATAAGTAGTTTATTTGTTAGTACAGAAACCAGAAGACCAACGAACTTTTGTTAGCAAAAGTTTGTGAATGTTATCGCCATCGATGTTTGTTCGTATGCTTTTTGTACCAGGTGCCTTGACTGCAGACAGGTGATTACGTCTTTTTGGATCACCGACACCGTCTGATAAGAAGACGTCAGAAGAACTCGTTGAAATGTTCGTGTGATGATCGGATAGGCAGCTGCAGGCAGCTTTGTAGTTGTTAAATGCTTCTCCGGGGAGTTTGCTCGTGTCTGTGTGTATACTTGTTAAATCTTGTTAAATATTCCGGCAAGTGATATTCGATGAAGTGGAAGCACTATAAACTAAGGAGGTAAAAATGTAAAATAAGAGAAAAATGTAAATATAAAACAAGACAGTTTCCAGACATAGGGATGAACGAGCACTACAACGCTGCTGAATCGCGGAAAGTACTATTAGGGTAGGGTGGGGCAATATGTCAGGGTAAGAGACATAGTGTGCTTGGTGTCATACAGTATCTAATTCATTATCTTAGGTACAATGTTATGGAAGTTTGATTTTTCCCCAGGTTTGGTAAAGACGATTTGTATAATTACGAAGCTTATATTGTAATGTGAATTGCTCATTGCATGCTTTGGTTAAGCAGCAAGCGTATTGTGACCAGATGGACAGGCAATGTGTGGCTCCATCTGGGATCTCGAAATTCATAGTTATGATCCTTGTGACTAGATGAAAGGGTTAAGCAAAGAGTGTTTCGTAAATAGTATGATGTTGGTAGCTGGGTGCAAGACTGCGCATGTGTATGAGCGACTGCAAAGTCCGGTGATGAGTGACGACGTTATTTATGTATTTATTTGAGGACAAGGATACCATCCATTCCAAGAAGATATGTATATACCTGTGCCCATAATTTGTAATGTTTGATAAATACAATTTTATTACGCCAAGTATGTGTTGCATCTTGTAGGTAAGGTGTGCAATGCGTTCAACGTGAGTCTTTTTTTGACATAATCAGTATGTTATGGACCACAAACACACACACACGCGCACGTACTACACACACCACGCACGCACACACGCACGCGCACACACACACACACACGCATACGCACTCACTTTTTATAATACACTAACTTGATAATAATTTCGACGCTAAATGACACATAGCTCCATCTGTAGGAAATATATGAAATGCGAAAGAGGGCGCTACTTGTAAGCGTGCGGACGTGACCAACGACAGATAGACCTGGTGCATGTTAAGGTTTCGGCGGCGATTATCATATCAGTTGATTTCTACTTTTTTTTTCATCGAACATTAGCAGGTGTTGGTATGAACATATGTACTACAAAAGAAAACATGACATTAATGCCATGCGGCACCAGTCCATCCTTTAAAACACTATTACTTTGTGTGTCACAGACTCAGTGGAATTCCCCTTCAAATTCTTGGAAACTATAACGACGTTTCCGTAGAAACGATGACGTCAATTTCATGCCAACGCAGTTGTCTGCGAGTGTAAATTCCCTCGTCGTGCACGCACATCATAATTAGTCTGGTTATTCTGATACAAGTATCTTGTTTATGAAGATTACATAATTACATCGCGATGTTAAATAACTAATGCTGGCTGTAGTATTCTTGTTTTGCGACCAAACGCTGTTCCACACTCGACAACGCCGCCATTTGTCAGTAACACGGGGCTGACCAATCAGATACCACCAAAACACATACTAGCACGTGGGGCCGTAGGCCAGTCATAAACACAAAGTCGTTCAACATTTAGTAATTACAAATGCAGATTGCAGGGCCTAGTTGGCTTAAACACAAGATGAATCGGTTCATTGAATTGCATATCTACAACACCATAAAAAAAGTCAATGCAAGTTTGAAAGGGAATAATCGTGTCCGGTGACTAATTAAATGCACATTACAGTTGCGTTAAAACAGAATTATCGTCAATATTTTGAACAAATTGGATACAAACCTATTCGCGCCACCCTTTTTGAGCGCGTGACGTTTCTTGGACCGTATAGTTCGCCAGACGGCAGCACCAGCAACGCATTCGAGTCGGTGTCGGAGGACATGGTGTCGGTGGACATTTTTGAAAAGCGTCATTTTAATTATATCCGCGAAACACTAGAGCAAACATACATGCTTTTTCTCTGAAACTAATTACAAATGAATACTCCTTCCATGGAATATACCAACTATAGTGTTAGCTGTATAACATTTTCAGTACTCTATAGAACCACAAGTGTCGGTGGACACGCCCTTAAGTTCCCAAACTAAAACTCAGACAGTTTTGGTCTGTGATTAACTTGAAAAGGCCAGCGGTTTAAAAATGTTTGTGGTATTGATTAATTCCGTTTCTTGACTTTAAATCATTCTGTTGTAACACTTCCTTATATCTATTTTAATAGGTTACATATTGTTTCAAAATTAGGTGTCGGTGGACACTAAAAATGACATAAAATCTGTGCAATGAGTAAAATATGTTTTCTGTGATTTTGTGCTTCGTTTGGGATCAAACAAATAGTTAAGACATGTATTCAGTCAAAATAATGTTATAACGTTGGTGGTACATTGTTGTTTTTATTTTAATGAGGTGCATAACTAAAATAATAAATGCCCACGGACACAAGAAAACTAACAATTTCCAACCGTTTCAGTACTGTATATTCATAAATATTCACCACATACATAGAAAAGTATATATGTTCTTCAAGGTTTTTTAGAGATCTATTTGGAAAAAAACTGGATGAACTCAGTTATATTATATCTGCTGCAAGTTGCAAGCAATGGAATGGATTTTGGGACCTGGTGCACATTTCGGTAGAATAGGCCAATCAGTCTCCATTCGCCAGAAAGCACCACCGTCGATGATTTGACTCCATTCGGGGTCAGCACACTGATAGTTTTCCCATTGGCGACCATGTTAACGTTTTGTCTGACTGTAGAAAACGTGACCTAGAAAATGTATTAAACTTCTCACCCGCCGTTATCATTATCTCATTGACATGCTGATCGGGTTTAGTCAAAATCTAATATTTCTAGCTCTTACAAAATGCCTGTATGTATGACACCCGTCAATATTTACAAATGGATGCAGGCAGTAATCCGGTTAAAGGTCAACTAGCCAAATTGCTGCCAAATACCCTTCCGCTTAGTAAAATCAGCTAAAATACACAATTTTACTGTCAGCAGCTTCTACAATCACATCTAGAAATCTGACTACTCAAATGCACTTATGTCATAGAAGGTGAATATTGTAAACAAATTATTTCCCAATAATATACTGCACTTTTTCGTCTATCAGTGTCCTGACCCCAAATTGTAAACAAATTATTTCCCAAAAATATACTGCACTTTTTCGTCTAACAGTGTCCTGACCCCAAATAGGCATGGTGATTTTGGAGAAAATTTTGAAAACAACACACTTTATAGGCACCAATGTTACAAGCACTCTGCAATTTTATTTTTTGTAATCCCTCCAGGTGTTTGTGTTTTATGCACATTTCAAAGGTGCCACCAAACTTGGCAAGGCACCAGAAAAATCACCACTTCGCTGTTGGACAATTTGTAATCCAGCACAATGTTCTCAGGTGGCACTATGAACTCCTGATACAGTTTTCCAGAAAGTCCAATATGTGTTTTATAAGAAAATTCAATACAGCCAGTTGTTACGTTACATTCAAATTTGTATTTATTTTTTGACCTTGTGCCCTATTTACAAAGGTAAACATCAACAAAAAGTCACCTTAGGGTGTGAATTCCTCAAAGGCCAGATGTCTCGAGCAGTTCAATTACATAATATTACACAGCCTATTTAGCAGACATTCAGAAAACCATGCCACTTGCTTGATTGACCAGCTATGACTGACTCCAGCTAATCACTGTCCTCAGACTTCATTAGGGTCAATGACAACATCTTCACGTGTGTTTAGTTAGCTGAAGTAAACAAAAAACGATTGATGAATCACCCTGCTGCAATATTATTGGATAATTTTTATACATATTTTCAAATTGAGGCTTAACTACTGGCATACGCACCTCACCCCCTTATAAGACATGTGTTCCGTCGCTGTGATTTGGACTGATGAGAAGTCTGTAATATCCAAACACGGTTTATTCCATTCAACTGTAGTTTTGCCATACACGTATTTTCAGTAACTGTTTCAATATATTTGAAGTAAAATGCGTCCTCCGTGATTGTGCTATGACAATGGCGTGCTTCGGTTGTCAGGCTCTCTAATTGGGGTCAGCACACTGATAGTTTTCCCATTGGCGACCATGTTAACGTTTTGTCTGACTGTAAGAAAACGTGACCAAGAAAATGTATTAAACTTCTCACCTGCAGTTATCATAATCTCATTGACATGCTGGTCGAGATTAGTCAAAATCTAATATTTCTAGCTCTTACAAAATGCCTGTATGCATGACACCCGTCAATATTTACAAATGGATGCAGGCAGTAATCCGGCTAAAGGGTCAACTAGCCAAATTGCTGCCAAATACCCTTCCGCTTAGTAAAATCAGCTAAAAATTCACCATTTTACTGTCAACAGCTTCTACAATCACATCTAGAAATCTGACTACTCAAATGCACTTACGTCAGAGCAGGTGAATATTGTAAACAAATTATTTCCCAAAAATATCCTGCACTTTTTCGTCTGTAACCAAGCAGGAAGTCTAACAGTGGCCTGACCCCAAATAGTTAGAAGGCAGCACCGTCGGTAATTTGACTCCATTCGCGAGAAAGCACCACCTTGAGTAGTTTGACTCCATTCGCTAGAAGACAGCACCCTGCACGTGTGTTGTTATTGGGACGACTAACGATTACGTGACATACGGTCTCGCATCGTAACAACGGCCCTTGGTGGGCTAAACGAGGGAAACGGACCACTATTTTTTAGCTGCACATCTTTGGGCGGTCATCTGAAGAATTTGTATGTTTCTGTCAAGCTTTAGTAGTCTCAGCAACGAACGATTTAGGTTGGACAAAAATGTTAACAAAGCTGTCTCACCTGAAATGGGTTCGTTGGTGGTATGTCTCACCACCAAAAAACCCCCACGCGAATCCACCAATGACAAAACCTCTTTTTTGGCTCAAATTCAAGATGGCCGAAATTATACAGGGTCTAATATTCAAATGGACCTAATTTTGGAACTAAGCAACATAAAAACACATTTGAGGTGTCATTTCCAACTAACTTTTGTATGTCCATTCGCTTGGTGACATTTTGGAGGTCGTTAGAGATCAAGGTCATGCGATAAGGTCAAGGTCAAGGCAAAATTTGATAAAATAATCTGGAAATAAGCTGGATTCGGATCAAAGTGGCATGACTGCAACGAAGTGAAGTTACAAAAACATATTTAGGTGTCATTGCAACCAAGTTTACTATGCCTAATAATTTAAACCACATTTTACAGGTGAGTATAGTTCAAAGTCACGTTTCAATGTCAATATATGCATATTGTCTATTTACAATCCTGTATGATCCTGATCAACATCCCGGTCACCATCATCCTGGCTCTCCACTTGTGTCATGCTGGTGTGCACTGCAGTCCATTCTTACGGCAGGTGCACGTTTTCTTATCGCAGTGACCACCGCAATTGCATCGAATTATCTTGAGGAGTCGCTCTGATGCCGCAGGCTGAGGTATTCTGATAGGCTCGAGACCACCAGAAGATGCTACCCAACCCCAAAGCTCAGGGGAGATATCGTTGCCACGCCATCCCTGCACCTGATGGTAAGTCCGATGACTATGGAAGGCGGCTGCATCATTCGTTGGCGGAAGCTTCTCTGGAGGCACGTATTGTATAGAAGTAGCTACCTTCAGCAGGAACTTCGCCACCCGTTGCATAAAAACAACTTATATAATTGAAAGTAGCATAATGAGCTGAGGACATATGCCAAAGCTAAAAAACGGTTGGGCGAAATGTATGGGTTTATTGGGCGTCGTAAACAACACTGGTATTTCAAATTCAGCTACCGGCATATACCCAAATAGTTGTTTTTTGTTTTCCTTTAATTTTTATGCCAGATTAGATCAATATTCAGTTTGTTATTGTATCATAATCAATCAAAAAATACTTCACCCATAAATTCAGATTAGGATATGTTTATTAGGGATCATCTCAGAACGTCGATGTCCGATATCAGACGAAATTAATTTTGTTAGGGAGTAACAGAGGGAATTTCGGCTGGCGTCGGATATATTATGCTTCGGACCGATGCAGTTAATATATTGATATCATCTTATCAATGTTTACAAACCTTTGCCTGGGGGGGAGGCTGAGGCCAAATGAAAGCAGTTTCATCAAATGTCAGACATCGATGTTCTGAGATGATCCATAAAACGTTGTTGTGTTTATTTACTATAGTAGTGTCACTTCTCGGATTTGGATGGTGGAAGGCTAAACAAAGTCGGTCTTCTTATATTTACAGGTTATGCGAAGATACTTCAGCTCGATCAAATTCACAACCGCGTAGGCTTTTATATTATATACAGATACGTGAATGTATTTAAATGACATTTAATAATAGCGCACGTTTGAATAAATAATGTTTTATTCCTTACGATATTACTTTTATAGTATTTAGCATTTAATATTAAGTTAACATTGTACACCTTGTTTGGTCATATTTTAACCGATGACAGTGGGTGAGCCGTTAACAGTCTGACTGGTTCAAGGTATAAACGGAAGCCAAACAATTTTTTGTTTTAGTCTTGTTGGTACTTAACTGGCTAATGAAAAAAACCACTGAATGAAACAAAATAAAGCTTAATGAATTCTGCTTTGCAGATGACACGGCCCTTTTGTCGCCAAACTACATACATGTGCAAGCAAAGGTTATAGGAATGAATCGCTATGCATAATGTTATGGATGATAATGAATGTTTCCCTGAGTGGGGCCCGCAGGCTCCGGGACTTGAAATAATTGGAATAATCCCGAGCTCCAGAGGAGTCCCTCTGGAGCTCGGGACCTTATAATGATTTTTGTATTTCCATGAGCTTTGGGGCTATGGGCCCTGGATTTTGTTCTTACTCGAGTAGGGTCTCGGGGGCTATGGGCCAGTGGAATATTTTTCACTTGAGTGGGGCCTTGGGTTCAAGCTCTAGGATTTGGATTTGTTTCTCCGTGGCTTCGGAAGCTCGGGGCTGTAGGGCCTATGCTCCATTTGCTCCTGTTGTAATACTCTATTAGCGCTCTTTGGCGCACATGTAGAGTCGTTTTGTCGTGAACTTGCAACATGGAATCGGCGCATGCTTATATACTGGCACGACGTTGCCCGAAGTTGCGCACGACATATCTGCGTATTGATGTAGACCGGTCTACGCATCAACAATTGGTGAAACGTCATTTTCCCCATGTCAGCCAGTGGCACGATCACTCACTCGCTCGCTCGCTCACTCACTCACTCACTCACTCACTCACTCACTCACTCACTCACTCACTCACTCACTCACTCACTCACTCACTCACTCACTCACTCACTCACTCACTCACTCACTCACTCACTCACTCACTCACTCACTCCACTTCACTCACCTTCACTCCACTCACCTGCTCACTCACTCACTCACTCACTCACC
>CM034538.1:64133757-64331257 GCA_020002185.1 Paraescarpia echinospica
ACACACCCACACACGCACACACACACACACTCACACACACACACACACACACACACACACACACACACACACACACACACACACACACACACACACACACACACACACACACACACACACACACATGCACGCACAAACACACTCCATTTTTCCGGGCAACGCCGGATAACCCAGCTATTTTCGTCTTTAAAGGGCAAGAAAGGGCAAATTATGTTGTACAACAACATATTATTGGGGATAAAGTCTCTAGCAGGGCACGTTCACCGTAAAAAGGGAAAAAGGTTTCCACAACATATTAATTTCCGTTTAGTTGTAAATGGACAACAGATACTGGCCAGTATAGACTAGGGATGTGATGGGTGCGAAGACTACGTACCCCTGCTGAGGCAAGAGTTCAGCTCGACGGAAAAAATTCCGCTCGAGGTCTCTAGGGTGTGTTACAGTTTGACTCGTTTGGGAGTCTCAAGAAAGGTTGCAGTTGAAGGTTTTAAGGAGTGCACTTTGATGTCTCAAGGGGTGCAGTTGGAGGTATCGAAGGTGTAGTTGGAGGTTTTTTTAGAGCATGATAACAGGTCGGAAAAGCGCCCCCACCTGTGTGTGCGTGTGTGTGATTGTGCGTGCGTGTGTGTGTGTGTGTGTGTGTGTGTGTGTGTGTGTGTGTGTGCGTGTGCGTGAGTGTAGTTGCTTCTGCAAGTGCTTTTTTGGAACATTACCCCCGTGGAAATTCAGTAAAAAAGGCCCTTTTCAGTGGTTTTTGTAATATGTCCTCGTTGTCATCGTTGGTACTGGTGTTGCTGTTATTGCTGTTGCTGCAGATGTCGCTGTTGTTGTTTTGTTGTTGTTATCGCTGCTGCTGCTATTGAGTTTTTTTTCTGAATGAATCTTTTTACAAAGTGGATGTTGCACTCTGTGCAACTTACGTTGATGAAAACATCGCTGCACGCAGCATGCGACGAATGTGAGACTTTCAAATGTACCAGCGTACAACCTGAAGTTGATTGACTTATTTACGATCGCCAGTAAATGTTGCCCTGTCAATGTGATACTGTTTTGTCGCACGTGTGCGACAGCGAGCCGCACGACCTATTGTTGACGGTGACAAGTCAACATGTAATTCATTCTCCATTCATTGATCACACGGCGTTCACGTGTCACCCACGTGTCATATCTAACATCATACTCACTTCAGGCGTTTTAATAGCATGCCCACCTAAGTGTCCTACCATGAAATCAAAATAATGAAACTTTTATAAATTGTAAAGATTATTCGACCCGAAAAAAGAAAAAGAAAAAAAAACATTTGTGGGATACCGGGGCAATATTTTGAAATACCCAGTATGATGAGAAGTAGGTCAGCATCGAAATTAGAAAAATACTACGGTCTAGTCGTAATCAGTCATAACACGAGATTTATGTATTATCCAAACGTGAAACTTGCAGGAAATTTACAATTTGATATGTTCATAATACAAAAAGTAATGCATGTGAAATATCATAAACAACTTGTAATGTTTTTATTTTATGTAATTTATTAAGTGTAATAAAATACCACATTTCCGCTAAATTTCGGTGATATTCAATACCTGACCCACAAAGCGTAATGCCATTTCAGTAAATTCGTCTAAGTGTTCAAGTACTATTTGTTTTTATGTACACCAAAAAACCCATCAAGTCCAGAGGAAAAATTGAGATTTTGCTATTCTGGAAGCACCCTCTCTGTAACGTTTTGTTAAAAAATGGTAGCATTGTTATAAAGCAAATTTAGACCTACAATAATTATTGTTATTTCAGTAAACCTTGGTAAAGTGTTAGTTCATTATTGACTAGTACGAATAATAAAAATCTTCTTCAAGTCCCGCGCATTTTGGGGCGTTGCTACTCTAAAATCTTCCCACATTTCTTGCAAATGCTGTAGCGTGGTAACATCCTGAAGAAAACATACATTTTACCAACAAGGTGTAGTGGTATCTTCATAAAATCTATCAACGTGTTCATATACTATTTGTCGCCATGTAGAACAAAACATCATTTTGTGACGGAAATTGAGGTTTTGCTATCTTTAAAGCACCTCTCCACAACTATAGGAAACGGATCGTTCAGTATTCTCCTATACAGGACCTGTGAGAGAGCATTTTGTCTTCACCGCAGCCGAACTTTGTTGAGAACAACATTCGTCAATGTAGCGCCATCTTCTGATTGTCTTCTTTGCACGTAATACCTCCGCGTACGAATGGTTAAGTGATCGCCAACAGAGCCACTGCCAAAACCTGATGGTACATATTCATATGGTCGTAATTTCAGTTTGACCACTGCTGATCTTGTATCTGCGTGTTCCCACAACTCAAGAATATATTAATGCTTTAACTCCGATTAAAAATATCTCCTATACACAAAACACTGTAGCTCATTGGCAGGTTTAACGTATTCTTAAACCAATATTCGCTAAATATGCATCATGTCATGTGTTGCTAAATATTGAAGCCGAACATCTGTCGTTGCAGATATTTTGGTAATTAAACCATCAAATTTAGATCTATAAACTGCTGAAAGTGATCGTCGATTAAACTATGTAAACTCCTCTCCACTGAATGATAATTAGACACAAACAATGTTTAAAGGCGTTTTATTTTCGAACTTGAAGCAATGTCAACAACGTATGCGAAATGTTTATGTTTGTTGTTCTATTCCTTACTGGATGACCAAAAATGAACGTTACTATTGTGTCGATCCCTAAACAACTTACAACACCATAAAAAGGCCTTTAAACTTTCTATGCTACGCCTAAGCCATTCATCACTACAACAACAATAGCACTGTTCAGCTGGTCGGTGTAACAAACGTGCAGTACACACTCGCAGTCACGCTGACGCACATATCGACTTTCAGAGAACTCTCTCGGGCTTATTTTCATCTTTACTCAAGCGTGCAAACCACGTCAGTTGTAGCATGCTTCGTCAATACTCAATAGGTGGCTTCTCAACTGTATACACTTGAATTCTGATAATTAAATAATATATTTGTTAATTTAAACGAAATGGTCTGGCATCATCATGCGATAACGATCTTTGAAAATACTAGTGGATAAAACATCACGTGTATGTGTGTGTGTGTGTGTGTGTGTGTGTGGGTGTGTGTATGTGTGTGTATGTGTGTGTGTACGTAAATATATATCTTCTATTGTCTTACACCTTGTGTATGATATATATATATATATATATATCATATATATTTAAATGTACATATATAATTATATATATATATATACTCACATATATATATATATATATATATATATATATATGTGTGTGTGTGTGTGTGTGTGTGTGTGTGTGTAAACATCTCTTCTTTTGAATGTTATATTTATTTACATTATAATTTTTGGGACAGAACATGTTTCCGCAACATTGCGTAACTATGTCGCTGATTAATTTTTAACTGTTCACTCGAAACGGTTAATTATAACTTAACTTATTAAACCATATATATATATATATATATATATAAATATATATATATATATATATATATCACGTTCAATGTTATAAAAAATAAATATAACTTATGCGCCGTGTATATATATACATATAGCGTCCCATATTATATATATATATATATATATTTCTCAAACAGGGCTGATTTACTCAACACCCCCTGAAAAAAATTAGATTTTGCTATCTTTAAAACACCTCCCCACAACGCAAGATGAACGACAACAAAAGAGTTGACACGAAGCCAACGTCGTTGAACCGTTGACACGCAGGTAACGCGTGATCGCTGAATGACGTTCTCGTTGACTGCCCCGAATTATGTAGCAGTGACGAGGCAACCGGTGCTGGCGGTCGTAAACAAGAACAATTTGGCTTGTGCTTGGCTATGTGATATAATATATAATTATTTAACTTCAGCGATTGTAATAATTCATAGCAATTTGAATTATTTTGCATGGATCTACATCATTTCTTCACACAAATCAGAATGCACAACCGCTTTAGCATTACGCATACACAAGGGACAAGATCGTATATCAGTTGTTTGGAGGAGTAAGAAACGTTATTAAACATCATTGCGCTGAAGCAAGACGGTGCTAGTTTGTTCACTCGAGTAGTATGTAGCTAACTCAGGTTCATTATCGCAAACATAGAAAATGTACGATCTTGCAAAACCCTTATAGCGATTACTTTTAAACAAAATGTATGTATGCACCCAACGACCCCGCGTTTTGACCATATACAAGAAACTACAAAACAACGACGTGCTAGTCTATTACGTTTAGCAAATATCCTCTGGCAGCCAACAATCTTTATCGCACAACAAATTGTTGTTTCTAAAGCTAAGCTTAATATTGGCAAACTTACTTTCTCTACACCAGCGAACAAATCTGGAATGAACTCCTCATTACTTTAGTATCACCTTAAACTATGGATACCTTTCGTAGAAAACTCAACACTTATTTTAAATTGCATTACCACCCTAAATAGTCGGTGGTCCCTTGCTCTAAAGAGCGTCACTGTTCAAGATTTCGCCTGATGATGTTTGCATGTTGTTTCTGAGGACGTTGGTGATGTAGAGTTTATTATTATTGTAGTTATTATCGTCAAACGCTTATTAACATTGTTTTTGAAAATGAAGTAAGCGACGGAACTTTGAATAAGTTGAGCAAATATCAAACCACAAGGAACCAACGAGATTGGTTCATAGTGTTTGGGTTCAGTGTCCTTTATTACGATTGCGTTTGTGCATTGGGTGGTATGCCACCCCTCATTTGGGGCCCCTTTCCAAAATCCTACATATTCCCGTGATTCACACATTCAATGGATGGATGGTAGATGACCCTTACGTCCAATCTTCTTCTTTGTTACAACGGGCGTTGTCATGATGATATTTGGAACTTATATGTAAACATATTTATGCTAAATGTTGACAACATTTCTTAGTACGGTCGGATATTGCGACATTCTACACCTTAGCCTAGTAAACAATGCACTTAAGACGGCACTCGCCCATTCAACGTCTGTCGTAAGAGTTCGCCTCCCCAACCCATGGACGTTTATTCATACGCAACGAACCAGTGCCTCTGAAAGCTATCTACAAATTCATCGCGATTTTTTGTGTATATCTATTTACGTTAGTAAGACTACTTGCGTTGCTTACCAATAGGATGTAAGGGCCCACGTCATTGCGGGGGTACTAGGAACGTCTATAAATACCCCAGCAACGTCTTGGACATCATCATTACCTCAAAGCTCGTGAGGAGAGATGAGAGAATCTACAAACGCTTACAGTTGGAGTTGTTCTGTTTGATCGTCTTGAGTTTAAATTAGTTCTTCAACATGCAGAGGGTAGACCCATTATGTGCGGTGCCGAAAGACAAGGGCTGGGCTTGGATGATTCTTATAGGTAATATTAAAAAATTATTTCTTTAGTAATATTTGTTGATAATGACTACCGTTAACTGCAGTAAAGCCATCGACGTCCAAATAATCAGAATTATATTGTCAAACGTCTCATTTAGTTTAGGTTTATTTCTAAAAAAATTCAAGTAAGTTTTGTTATGTGTGGTAGTTTTATTAGGACACTTCGCTAAGAAGAATGCAACTATAAAGCGACCAGTGTTGGTGTCCGCAAATTACATTACGTTTTTCGATATAATTATATTATAAAGCTGGAAATCATTAGATCTAAGAGATCAGCCACATGGCCATAGAAGCTTATATGTAAGCTGTAAAGGCTAGCATTTTGCGATTTGAGTAATTTTTAGTAATTTTTGTAACTCAAGACGGCTGCCAAGATACAACGATAATGAAATGCCGCAGCGTTGTTTTGCTACAGAAGTATATTATCTATGTGAAAAGAGCGCCAATACTACTGCATTCAAAGCTACATTGTGGCCCAAAATAGTAGCATTGCATAACTAATGTTGTCGTCTTTATAGGTTGTTTCACGGTCAATTTCGCCATCGTCGGCGGCTGCACCTGGTCGTTTGGCATTCTCCTGCCAGAGATATCTGACAGATTCAACGCATCGGCCACCCAAGTTGCCTGGTTACCGGCTATAGTGAGCTTCATCAGACTGTTCATAGGTATGTTACCTTTATTTTCATTATCTTTTGCAATAACATGTCATCACAACATTGCGTGAATATGTCGCTGATTACATTTAATTGTTCTCTCGAAACAAATAATTGTGGACTGATTTGGTGTAATCGTTTCATATTCTGTTTAACTGTTGTTTTAATTAATTATTTATATATTATTTATATAATATTGGCTCAATTAAATACTTTATTATTTAATTGATAGAAGTTCAATGATATTAACTGATTCCTTAGAAACACCATGAGAACATATTTTACTCATAATAATTGTATACTTTTAACATAATATACATTATAGCTGTGTATTAGTTATGATTATTTCATGAATAAGAACAGGACATTATTTTCGAATGGGTTGCTCCATACGACACATAATTATTCTAACATTAAACCAGATATTTCAGCTGCGATTATACATTTCAAGATTATTAATGATAACATAATTTTGAAATGTTACTATAATATATTACTATGTCTGATAGGAAAGTATAATTATGTATTTAATGCAGCGCATGTTATCCTGCGAAGGAACAAAATGTAAGTGTTGACTCTGTTCCGGTTGCAGCGACTCCAGCCAATATGATGGCGGCAAAGATCGGAACGCGCTGGGTCGTCTTCACCGGAAGTCTCCTGATGAATGCTGGTTTCGTTCTGGGAACATACGCTGACCGAATTGAGATTCTCTACGTCACTTTCGGCGGTATCGTCGGTACGTTTTTGAAAGGATTACAATAAACAGACGCAGCAAAATGCCGACGCATAAAAAATTAAAAATCGCAAAAACATCCACTAAATATGTCATTCACGTCGAAGCGGTCGTTGGCATCGTTTAATGTTCACAATGCTGGCGGGCACTGTATTGCAGACCAAGCTTAGGAAATGGAACATATATATAAGTACCATTAGTGGTAGTATAAAAATTTCTAAAAATAATAGTGATGGCGATGAAAAATGATGATGTTATTTTAAAATTATTTGTAACGGGACACAAACGTAAAAATTGACTTTCAGTAATCTATTTTGGTCACGGCATTCCATAAGTTGGAAGCATCTTTTGAACCGTTGATACAAAATGACACAACACTTTTGGATTCTCGATAAACAACTTGCTTTCTTGTTCACTTGTCACTTGTATGTAACTATAAAATATAGTTACATATTGTTCAATATTATTGAATCGTATTAACGTTGTTTATTACAACTTTGTATAAAAACCGTGCAACAATATATATCTGAAACAACCGTGCATTTTGGTTGTAGGTGTTGGTGCTGGTTTATGCTATGCTCCGAGTATTGTCATCCTGGGCCAATATTTCGACAAAAGACGTGCTTTGGCCAACGGGATCTCGTTCTGTGGCGCCGGCATCGGATCCTTTGTGTTGCCGCCTATGATGAGATACACCGTCGACACATACGGACTAAACACGACATTTCTTCTGTTAGCAACTTGTATGTTGCACGTGTCCATTGCTGGGATGTTGTTCCGTCCGCCATCGTTCTACGTCAAGAGCTACATGCATTCGCAGTGTTCGCTTGTAAAACTTCCCGAAACTGTGATTTGGGTAACCGAGATGAATCCGGACACGAATCTATGTATATCAGAGTCGATCACAATGACAGCGTCACCTATTGGTATGGTATACGCCTCGGAGAAGACACCGAACACTGATGTAATTGGTATCCCTGATACAAAACCGACTTCCAAAGATTGTGATACAGCAGACAGGACTCAGGACAAAGCTTCCGGATTTCGTTGGAAGTTACTCTGCAATCCACTCATGGTGATGTATGCGGTCACGCTATCGATATGTGACAGTAGTTACGGCAATGTGTACATGCTCATGCCTCCACATGTAACATCCGCGGGCTTCTCCAGCACGAAAGGTGCTCTACTAATCTCCATGATCGGGATCACGCAGGCCGTGTCGCGTCTCGTTTCCGGTTGGTTCGCAGACTATAACTTTGTCGACAAGAAGTACATTTACCAAGGCGCGTTGCTCGTGTGTGGAACGACTTTCTGCGTGATGCCTTTCTTAGAGAACTATGCGCTTCTGGCAACTTGTAGCGTCCTCTGCAGCCTGTCTGCCGGCAGTTTCGTCGTTCTCTCGGCTGTGCTAGTCGCTGAAAGCCTCGGCACAGCGAATCTTCCGACGACCTATGGTATATTGTACAGCACGGAGTCGCTCTTCTTCCTCGGGTCCCCCGTCCTCATGGGTGAGTAATGCCGAGTTGTTTTAACCTGTACACGACCTCTGGTTGTACGTTCTGCCGTTGGTATGTTGTCGTGATGCTGATTGGTTACTTTCACTCGTGTGGGTGTTTCAAATGTTATTTTTAATAATTGACACATCTTGCCATTGCGGTAGCGATTGCGGAAACAATGAATGTGGTAATCATTTTAAATTACTTATGCAGTGTGTACACCTAAATGATTGTTATATTTGACATCAAAAATGTTCTACCCATGTTTGAAACTTAGAAGATTCACGGAATTTGATGACATATAAATATCTTCCATCGATGTTGTTGTTACCAGAAATAAATTCGCTACTGAATTTTCCCAAGTCAAAGAATCATACTTTACCAACAGATCAAAGAACCACCGTATTCTTTGACAGAAGGACACAACAATGTAACATATTTAATTGTTTGACGTTGTTGTGTCCTTTCAGTATCTTCAAGTTGCTAATACGTAATGTCTTGTTTGTCAGGTTGGTTGCGGGATATGACTGGCCAATGGAATGACTCGTTCCTCGTCAGTGGCGCTATGCTCATCTTCGCTGCCTCTGTCTACATCTTCGAGCCATGCGCCGCCAAGTGCTGCAAGAAGTCCTTACAGAAGACATAGACCGCACGCACGTCGCTGACATTCTATCACGTCTTCGTCAACGTGCTGCAGAAGACGAACGATACGCTATCACTAACAGTTAATGTTGTTAGTGTTACGTGATTAATATTATTATTATTATATACATATGTCAGCAGTTGTGTTGCAGTTTAAGGTGGCACTTAAGTATAATTATTATGATGAAGCAATATTTACAAAATGAATGTGACTGTATAAGTTGTTTAAACAAGTTCCCAATTGTTTTTGGTCAACTAACCATCTACTCTCACTTGCGATGGTTAACTGGTAACCAAGACACCCATTGTCCTCGACGTGCTTACGCCAGTAGTACTCAGTTCTGTGTGTACTTCGATGACTTGTATTCTTGAGGAGTATTGACTAGATTCGTTATGTTTTCAAAACATCAGTATGCGTGTTAGCATACATACTTTGTATACTGACTTAGCTAATCGCTCAATCACAGTTACATTTTTTATCGCGTCTAGTCAAGATTAAATATTGATGAATTGTTTTTTTATGATAATATTAATTGACACTTTTATCATTTGTTGACTTATAGTACACATTTAGGCAAATTTATTATTTATTATTCAATATGTTATACCAGTTATGAGTGTGCGTGCGTGTGCGCGCCATTTTGTGAGTAGTGAGTGTACGCGCGCATATGCGTGTGCAAAATATGCATTTTAATGTAATTATATTAACAGTGAATAAACATTCGTACAATTCAATTGTCTTTATTGTATCTTGTTATTAGCAGAAACTGGTGTTATTTATTGAATTTAAGTTGTAACTACCTGGCACCATGTTGCCATCACGTTTGTTAATCACCCCCCCCCCCTCCTCTCTCGCCCTATCTCGGCCCTCTCTTCTTTGTCTTTGT
Source organism: Paraescarpia echinospica (assembly GCA_020002185.1). NCBI lineage: Eukaryota > Metazoa > Annelida > Polychaeta > Sabellida > Siboglinidae > Paraescarpia > Paraescarpia echinospica. Next base: position 64,143,583 of record CM034538.1, read on the forward strand.
GTCTGTCTTTGTTTGTCTTACTGTCTGTCTCTCATTCTGTCAGTATGTCTGTCTGTCTGTCAGTATGTCTGTCTGTCTGTCTGTCTGTCTGTCTGTCTGTCTGTCTGTATGTCTGTTTGTCTCTCTCTTTCTCCCTCTCTGTCTTACTTAAAACTAGTTAATTGAAATACAATATTTTCTGAGTGACGTTAGTCGAACACAAATCGTACAATCGGACTAACGTTCTACGAAACAACTATGCTGTGAATATCCTGATCATCGAGATACAATAAGCTAGCCAGTGATAGCGTCCTGGTTTATTGTTTTTTTTTATGCTAGTTACACGTTTTAAAGTGATCTTTAAAACTATGTTGTCCAACAAACACGAATATACATATTTAAGTCTGTGCGTGGCCGTATCAACATAACCGCGTCAATAGCTACATGGCAGGGCGGTACCGCGGCAGATACCGTTGATGTGGTAGAGACGTGAATTCCTTCAGAGCTACCATTCGAGACTGGACTCTCGCGACAAACATTGAATGGGTAGTTGTAATCATTCTGGTTAGCGAGAATTTTACCGAGACAGCCGGAATAAGTAACGTATTATCATGCTCATCTGGCTATACAGCATTACTGCAGAAGTAAAATACGCAGTAAGGTGTTTACATTAACATTCTGCTTCGTAATTATACAAATCCTTCTTACTAAAATGGGGTCAAACTGGGACATAGAAACGATATAATATTGGAATATAATATTGGAATCGATGGACCGGTCTTAGACTTAATTACACATACCTTGAAACGAAGTGCTGCTATTTGTCGATGTTTTTGTAGGGGACATTTGCTGAATCAAAATAAGCTATGGAACCGACATACGCGAAGTAGGCGGGACGTCGCAATCACTTATATCAACCAACGAACGCAACGAATTTTGACCCGTTGGTTAGCGTACGTGATCTTGTCGTCTCGCCGACGTAGAGCTACATCGGTTTCGCTGCGATCAATGCACATCAGTTTCGCCGCGGTTTAAAAGTGGGTGGAGCTTTTAACATGAAATCAAGAAATGGTGAAGTGCGCATGTGTGAACCTATGGAAATGAAAAAATAGCACCGCAATCGGAAGATTAGTGTACTAAGTTTCCGCAGCCAACATAGTTCGGAACCGCCGAGTGCACATAAAACGCCTGATTGTAGGTCCGTTTATAAGGGTTCTTTCAATGGTTACCGGGAAATCTAGATGACGCTAGAATAAAAAAAAGTGCATCCGTTCAAATGATACCAAGGTAGTCTGGATAGGAGGCGCTGTGTGGGTGGTAGCGTCCGTTGAATTTCATGTTTTGAAAGTGAGTAGTAATATAGGTTAATCAGCGGGGATGAATCCGTTTTTCCGTCGGAGGAAGAGGAAAAGTAGTTCCGGTTCCCATGTTAAAAGATAGGGAAATACCCGGATGTTCCTCCTTCCTCCGACCAACGGAAAACGGATTTGTACCCATTTGGTATAGGTCTAAAAGGGGTAACATGGACTTTGAAAATAGGGCAAAACGTCAATTCGATTTATCGTAAAGGTATATGACGACTTTTTGACCTCGATGTACCATTTTACCCCTATATTTTTAGTCGTTCAAACCCCATGTTAAAACATAGCGAAATTTACCTATATTTATATTTTTCGAGGGTTCAATTAGTCCCAAACGGCTTAAAAACTGTCCTACCAATTTTTCCCATGTTAAAGCATAGGGAATTTTCACCATGTTAAAAGATAGGGAATTTTCACCATGTTAAAGGATACGAAGGTTCCGATTTACCCCAAACGGCTTAAAAAAACTGTCCTACCAATTTTTCCCATGTTAAAGGATAGGGAATTTTCACCATGTTGAAGGATACGAAGGTTCCGATTTACCCCAAATTGTCCTCTGAAAGCAACAAATTTTCCCCATGTTAAAGCATAGGGACTAAAACCTGTACTCGATGACAATGTTGTAGCAGAACCTACAGCCTCGTTTTTTCGAACAGAGCGACCATCTTGGAATTTATAGGGAATTTTCTCCATGTTAAAGGATAGGACATTTTTCACATGTTAAAGGATAGGGAGCTCGAGACGTGTCTGACTTGTTTGTTTGTTGCGAGCGTGAGCGCGCGCACCCTGTATGACGTCATGGTACGCGCAGTAATTTTGTACGCGATGTGAGTTGGTCAAGCAGGTAGTGATTTGGTTAGTCATCATTTTGAACTTGCGTATTTGAATATATAATTCCATCATGTGACGTCATGGTCAGTGACGTCATGGTACACGCAGTAATTCTATAAGCGATGTGAGTTGGTCAAGCAGGTAGTGATTTGGTTAGCCATCGTTTTGAACTTGCGTATTTGAATATATAATTCCATCATGTGACGTCATGGTCAGTGACGTCATGGTACACGCAGTAATTCTATAAGCGATGTGAGTTGGTCAAGCAGGTAGTGATTTGGTTAGCCATCGTTTTGAACTTGCGCATTTGAATATAATTCCATCATGTGACGTCATGGCCAGTGACGTCATGGTACACGCAGTAATTCTATAATCGATGTGAGTTGGTTAAGCAGGTAGTGATTTGGTTAGTCATCGTTTTGAACTTGCGCATTTGAATATAATTCCATCATGTGACGTCATCATGCAGTGACATCATTAAACTATAAACTGCTACGTGCAGTAATTTTGTACGCGAGGTGAGTTGGTTATACAGGTAGTGATTTGGTTAGCCACTGTTTTGAACTTGCACGCTTGAATATAATTCCATCATGTGACCCTCATGATGCAGTGACATCATTAAAATATAAACTGCTAACCGCAGTAATTTTGTACGCGAGATGAGTTGGTTATACAGGTAGTGATTTGGTTAGCCACTGTTTTGAACTTGCGCGCTTGAATATAATTCCATCATGTGACGTCATGATGCAGTGACATCATTAAACTATAAACTACTACGCGCAGTAATTTTGTACGCGAGATGAGTTGGTTATACAGGTAGCGCTTTGGTTAGCTATTGTTTTGAACGTGCGTGCTTGAATATAACAATTAGGTCGTAATCATAGTGATTTGGTATTGCTATCATTTGATGTCATCAACAGTGAGTTCAAATTTCCTTGTAAAATCTAATTCTAGAAGTTTCTTTGATACTTTTGTCAACACACTACAAAACCGACGCTACTGTGTACTACTGTGTCATGTAGACGTATCTGTACATGTTTGTTTGTTGCGGGCGCGAACCCGCTTGCGTCCTGTATAACGTCAAAGCTATCATTGTGATTTGGTTAGCCATCCTTTGTAAGAAATTTATTAGAAAATTCAATCACGACCTTCAGAGTAAAACATCGTTCACCACACTACAGTCATATCACGCTATAATCAGACTGGTATGAACTGGTATGAACTGGTATGAACTGGTATAAACTGGTAACTAAGTCCAAGACTCTATGTGTTGGAAGAACATCCGTGTATTTGTCTCGTGTTAAGCCATAGGGAATTATAAAACAGTTACTTATCTGTTAAAACACTCAAAGTGCCAGCTATTTATGTAGGATGTTGGTCAATCCCTTTGACCTGTAACATTATCTAACATACGACATTTGTACTTACCAGACTTTGTATTAACATCGACATAGTTAATAGTTAATACTCTTTTGTGAGAAGGTGGTTGGCTCTGAAAAGAACCGTTTAAATATCTTATCCTCCCTTGCTGCCTTCACCTGCCCGGAGTGTAAGACGTTGTTCACACGGCGCAACAGTTGGAAGTGCCACATCGCACGCGGCTGTCCGACTCCGACAGCTACTGTGACAGTACCGGTCCCAACAACCTCTGTGCCACGAAAATCCCGACGGTCACTGTCATTGGGTGTGACTGTATTACCGACCGACCGAGTAGATGTGCTGCCGACTGATATATCGGTGAAAGAAGTGTGAAATATGGCTCCAAGGACGCAAAGAAGTCCGTCAAGTCAGCAAAATCAGCCACAAATCGGGCAAAATAACTACGAATAAAATAAGGCACCTGGTAATGTGTGTAATTTCTTTATATAGCAGTTCGATAGAACATAATGGTCACGTGGGCGTGCCGAAAGATTATGGATTGTAGGATAGTACATTAAGGTCACGTGGGCGTGCCGAAAGATCACTGACTTCAGAGTGCAAACTACACATGCGCAGTCGGTAGATTAGAAAATTCAAAAGCGCGGACTGCAAAATAAAACTAGCTTTCAAGCGCTCGCGTCCTGTATAACGTCAAAGCAATCATTGTGATTTGGTTAGCCATCCTTTGTAAGAAATTTATTAGAAAATTCAATCACGACCTTCAGAGTAAAACATCGTTCATCACACTACAGTCATACCACGCTATAATCAAACTGGTAGTATGAACTGGTAACAAAGGCTCTATGTGTTGGAAGAACATCCGTGTATTTGTCTCGTATTAAGCCATAGGGAATTATAAAACAGTTACTTATCTGTTAAAACACTCAAACTGCCAGCTATTTATGTAGGATTTTGGTCAATACATTTGACCTGTAACATTATCTAACATACGACATGTGTACTTACCAGCCGTATCTCACTTGAGCGTCGCTTGAAAACTGAGTCCAAACTGGTTCCAAACTGTTTTAGAATGGTGTTCCCTGTTCAAGTCTCATCTGTGTTTCGTCTGCATCTAGAGATCAACAGTACTGTTTCAACCTTTTATCATGCTATGATTCTTAACCCACACGTATGTACATATGTAAAGAAGTAAACACAATCGACGCGATATGCTTGATGTGCTATGCCAACTCTTCGACCTTGACATCAAACTTATCGAGTAAAGAATTGGTTGCAAACCTCTTTTCCGAAACAGACGCTTAACAAAGTGAAGCGTTATGATCAACAGTATATGACCATAATAATCTCCCAGATAGGATATACCAGTATTTATACAGTTTACCGTATTAAGGGTCAAGTGAATAAAGACACATTAGATCGTTTTTGATCTGTTTTCATACTGTAATATTTAAATTCGTGCTTGTTCGGTAAACCTTTTAAACAATATTTTATCATAAAAGCCCTAACCTGACATCGGTAACCAAAAATGGACCTATAGAGATATACATACATAGAGACATACATAAACACAGACATGGAGACATACATAAACACAGACATGGAGACATACATAAACACAGACACAGAGACATACATACATATATACATACATACATACATACATACATACATACATACATACATACATACATATAGACCACCCAACATTAACCTTCAACATATAAGCATACCTTCAAATATACTTTTAAACATACAACATTGCAAACTTTCACTGACAAACGTTCCAACACACTCTTAATCCTGTTTGCAAATTAGTTTGAACTGGTATTCGATTCACAAGTCTAATCTTTTCTACCCATGCTGCCAATGTCGCAACTTCCGCTCCTGACTTTGCTGGTCCGAACTTTACCATTGATTTCCCTGTGACCGAAATGAAGAAGACGCTTCCACGTCACATAGCATGCAGCATCTTTGAACTCTCAAGACGTCAGTGCCGTGGTTGCGAGATAGACCATCCTAGTCAATTTAATCACGATTGTATGTTATCTGATGACATTCAAATCTGCATGTACTTTGACGAGGCTGTCGAGGTCATTAATTCAACTGCAGTGGTGAAAGACTGTTTGAGTGTTTTGTTAGACTCCGGTGTGAAACTATCCGACGTGACAGTCGAACAGTTGTGTAATATCAATACTTGGTTGCAAGAGTCCGTTTCGAAACAGTGGCGAAACACTATGAAACAAATGGTTCTGACAGTAATGGAGGATGAGGTTGATTAAAGACTGGTTGTCTGTCTGGAACAATACTGCAACCAAGTATCCGAACCGACTTTGTTGGACCCATAAGGGATCCTCGTCGTATGGCAGGCAAGACTTAAGTAGTGAGGTGTGGTATCGTCTTGTACAAGATTAAACTTTGCAAGACTCCGTATTAATATTCAGTTTCTGGTTCTTGCAGTTATGGAGCGTGATATGTAAATACGTTTGTGTTGTTCACGAATAAACTGTGCAAACCTTATATTGTGTCTTTTTCATAGTGTAATGCAAAGCATGTGTTGGGAACCTTGGCCTTACACAAACAGACAAAGTCGACCTCTTTAAGGGACAAGAAACTCGGAATAGACGGGTTACTGCGACAACGGACAAGATATTGCACGAGACTACGGATGAGATTGACCAATCTACCGCGCTGAAACGGTAAAAGTGTGGAGGAGGAGGGATAGAGATGGACGGGTTATTGCATGACATCCCTCCACTTTTTGGAGCAAATTCGACGTGTTGTCATGTCAAATCCCTCTTTTTGGAGCAAATCCGACGTGTTGTCATGTCAAATCCCTCTTTTTGGAGCAAATTCGTCAGTTTATCGCGTGACATCTCTACCAAACTTAGCGCACGAGACTACGGCCGAGACATTGCATGAGATACGGACGATACATCGCATGAGACTACGTGATCCAAGAACCATTCCGTTCTTTACACTTGAACAGTAAACACGTACATCATTCCTAGTCGAAACCAAAATAGACGAAAACTACCCTACCTATTCGTTCCCACCACCTAACCATAGCGCCATCCGAAAGGACAGAAACACCCATGGTGGTGGAGTTCTGATAGCCTTCCGCGATGACATTGTAGCAGAACCACTTAATAAACTAAACTCAAGCTATGAAATATTATGGACAAAAATCCATTTCACACGAAACAAATCCATATACTTTGCATGCTACTCCCGACCTCCCAGTGACCACCTTAAATCCCTTGAAGCTCTCCACGAATCCCTAACAAAACTGTACAGATCACTAAAAACTTCTCCTAATGTAGTTATAGCAGGTGACTTCAACATTCCTGATATTAACTGGGGCAAGCAGCAAACCACTGACAACAGAACTGCTAGCAAGCATAACAAACTGCTAGAAATAATTAGAGAATTTGGATTACAGAACATGGTCAACGATCCCACACGAGGTGATTCCGGCAATATCCTTGACCTCATACTCACTTCTAATCCATCGATAATTGCTAACACTCACACCACTCCCGGCATGTGTGATCATGAAGCTGTGACCTTTAACGTAAACCTAAATCCAATCCGTAACAGTAAACCACCACACAAAGTGTTCCAATATAAATCTGCAAACTGGGATAAGCTTAAAGATGACATAAAACAACTAACAACAACATTCTTTGACCCGAACCCAAATTCAACACATGTCAACACAACTTGGAACGTAATAGTGACTGGGAAAGGTTTAGGCAACTCCGAAAACAAGCCACTAAAGCTGCAACCAAATCCTACTCGGACTATCTAAACAATCACATTGGAGACAGCCTAAAAACAAACCCAAAACAATTTTGGTCATTCATTAAAGGAAACAAACGAGAATACATTGGCATCCCTACACTGCAAGCAAACGACCAACCAATCACAAATGATCACGACAAAGCAAATACACTTAACAACCAATTTAGTTCCGTGTTTACTCAAGAAATCTACCCCATCCCCCAACTAGCTCCATCCATCTATCCCGATATGCCCTCCCTCGAAATCGGGATAGACGGAGTAATTAAGCAACTGAAAAACCTAAACCAAAATAAAGCTACAGGCCCCGACGAACTCCCAGCCAGAGTCCTTAAAGAGACTGCAGTGGAAATTGCCCCCATCATCACACACATTTTCCAGCAGTCATACAACACTTGCAAACTCGCAGATGACTGGCTCCAAGCACTAGTAACACCAATACACAAAAAAAGCCACAAATCAGACCCTGCTAATTATAGACCAATTTCGTTAACATGCATTCTCTGCAAAGTTATGGAGCACATCATTCTAAGCAACATCTGGACACAAACTTACACAAACACAACATCGTCATCCACTTCCAACATGGATTCCAATCAGGTCTGTCTTGTGAATCCCAACTCATCGAGACAGTCCACGACTGGTTGATTGCTATGGACAATAAGATACAAATAGATGCCATCCTACTCGATTTCGCCAAAGCCTTTGACAAAGTCCCCCATAAACGCCTCCTATCCAAATTAGCTTTCTATGGAATAACTGGAAACACACAAAACTGGATCAAATCGTTTCTATCCAATCGCAAACAGAGAGTCTCAGTCAATGGAGCCCTGTCGGACAGCACAAATGTTACATCTGGTGTACCACAGGGCTCAGTCCTAGGACCTGTCCTATTTTTACTCTACATAAACGACATAACCGAAAATGTCCAATCTTCCGTACGTCTCTTTGCAGACGACAGCATTATATATCGCAAAATCACATCCGAAACCGACCACGAAACTCTCCAATCTGACCTGATCAAACTCCAAACATTGTCTAATAAATGGCAGATGGAATTTAACATATCTAAATGTGTGCATCTCCCAATAACAAACAAAACCAAACCCAGACTACATTCATATTCACTCTTTGGCATACCACTCTCTACCCCCTCTAGCCACACATATCTTGGAATAAAATTAGATTCTAAACTAACCTGTGCTAACCATATCACTGACATAACTTCCAAATCTTCAAAAGTCCTAGGCATGATCAAACGAACCCTCGGACCATGCAAACCTGAAGTAAAAGAAACAGCCTATAACATGCTAATCCGACCAAAACTCGAGTATGCCTCTCCCATATGGAACCCACACACTGCCACCCAAATTAAACACCTTGAAAGAGTACAACACTGTGCTGCCAGATTTGTCAAAAAATGACCACAGACGCCAAACAAACGCAGCAGACCTAATAGCCACCATTGGTTGGTCAACTCTTGAACGACGACGCATTATCAAACAAGCCGTGACATTTTACAAAATACTAAATAACATAATCAACATCACACCCCCACCAGGTCTACTAACACAGTCAACATCACACCCCCACCAGGTCTACTAACACAGTCAACATCACACCCCCACCAGGTCTACTAACACAGTAAAAAAACCGTGGCCACTACGTAGCTCCTAGGTGCCGCATCAATGCAGCAGTGTTCTCTTTCTACACCCGAGCAGTTCGAATCTGGAATATGATTCCACCACCGTTTACTGAACTAGAAAGCCCCATAGCGTTTCAAACAGCGATCATGAACCTCCCTTTCACCACACCCAATCATCTAAAGTGCCTATAAAATAAACAAGCAAACTACCCACAATGCATGCGCACAAACAAACACCATACAACTCCTGCGTTAGCTCAAGTTTGGGCTGTTTGGAGTAAATCACCTAAGACCTAAGACCATGAGCTTATGGACTAGTCTACCAGATACCAACAAGCCTACATCATCATCATCGTCACGGGCAGTCTTCCAGTACCCAGATTGCAAGAGACATTTCACACATCGAGCCAACTTGAAACGACACAGTAGCCTCAGTCGCTGTGCACTGTCGACAAACGCTACATTGCTGAAATCACTTGTCCTGAAGCTCACTACGACATCTGTGTAACACCAAACACTTATATCAAAGAGTGACAAGAACCAAACTTGTCGGACAAACGAAACACCAAACACTTAGATGAACGAGCGACAAGAATCAAACATCACATACCTTCATGTCAAGAGACAATCATCTGTTCGGATTCACGTCCAACGAGGCGACCATAGGACTCGTATGAGGTATCGCTTCTTTTAACGGAAAACATATGTATATGAAAGATCCGTCTTTACAACGTAACAATTCCATATTTACAAATAATGCGAGCGATCAGACACGATACGACCTTCTCGAGAGTCGAAAAAGGAAAGACCAGAATCGTCGGAAGTATGGTATATACACTAGTTTTCGGCGTCATCTCATTTACATAACCATTCAGACCTAACGTACATCACGTGACTTTCCTTAACACAAAAATTGTGCACGCTCATGAGAGGCGACATCCGACGCCACTCAACGGACACCAATGTAATTAGTCAGAGTATTGCCATCTACCGGCCACGATAGATCTCTATTCGTTGACACACTTCCGGGAATACCGGAAGCATAGAGGTCGCCATGACAGTCAAGTAACTTCCGGTGCGAATGTACTTCCGACTAGCGTTCCTAGTAGAGGCTGCCATAGCAAGCGAATTTGAAAACTGCTATGATCGAAAACGACTATGTCAATAACATGTAAGGACAACCACCTGAAAGGACTTCATTCAAAGAGGTGACCATCTTGGTTCCCGATGCCACTCAACGGACACCAGTGTAATTAGTCAGAGTATTGCCATCTACCGGCCATGATAGGTCTCTATTCGTTGACACTCTTCCCGGAATACCGGAAGCGTAGAGGCTACCATGACAGTCAAGTAACTTCCGGGGTGACGTCACTTCCGACGTTGCGTCCCTAGTAGAGGCTGCCATGACAGTCAAGTAACTTCCGGTACGATGTCACTTCCGGCGTAGCGCCCCTAGTGGATAATCTGAGCACTACGTTACATGATAGCGCCATCTATCGGGTAAAATATATAATTAGGTTAGATAGAGAAAAAAAAGTTGGGGTTAATCTCGCGAAAATTTAAACAACGACCACCAAGGTGGTTGTTGTATACATTTTCGGGAGATTAAACCCAACTTTTTTTCTGTATGTAACATAATTATATATTTTTACCCGCTAGATGGCGCTATCATGTAAAGTAGTACTCCGATTATCCACTAGGGGGCGCTACGCCGGAAGTGACATCGTACCGGAAGTTACTTGACTGTCATGGCAGCCTCTACTAGGGACGCAACTTCGGAAGTGACGTCGCCCCGGAAGTTACTTGACTGTCATGGTAGCCTCTACGCTTCCGGTATTCCGGGAAGAGTGTCAACGAATAGAGATCTATCATGGCCGGTAGATGGCAATACTCTGACTAATTACATTGGTGTCCGTTGAGTGGCGTCGGATGTTGCCTCTCATGAGCGTGCACAGTTTTTGTGTTAAGGAAAGTCACGTGATGTACGTTAGGTCTGATTGGTTATGTAAATGAGATGATGCCGAAAACTAGTGTATATACCATACTTTCGACGATTCTGGTCTTTCCTTTCTCGACTCTCGAGAAGGTCGTATCGTTTCTGATCGCTCGCATTATTTGTAAATATGGAATTGTTACGTTGTAAAGACGGATCTTTCATATACATATGTTTTCCGTTAAAAGAAGCGATACCTCATACGAGTCCTATGGTCGCATCGTTGGACGTGAATCCGAACAGACGATTGTCTCTTGACATGAAAGTATGTGATGTTTGATTCTTGTCGCTCGTTCATCTAAATGTTTGGTGTTTCGTTTGTCCGCCAAGTTTGGTTCTTGTCACTCTTTGGTATAAGTGTTTGGTGTTACACAGATGTCGTAGTGAGCTTCAGGACAAGTGATTTCAGCAATGTAGCGTTTGTCGACAGTGCACAGCGACTGAGGCTACTGTGTCGTTTCAATTTGTCTCGATGTGTGAAATGTCTCTTGAAATCTGGGTACTGGAAGACTGCCCGTGATGATGATGATGATGTAGGCTTGTTGGTAGCTGGTAGACTAGTCCATAAGCTCATGATGTACGTGTTTACTGTTCAAGTGTAAAGAACGGAATGGTTCTTGGAACACGTAGTCTCATGCGATGTCTCGTCCGTATCTCATGCAATGTATCGGCCGTAGTCTCGTGCGCTAAGTTTGGTAGAGATTTCACGCGATAAACTGACGAATTTGCTCCAAAAAGAGGGTTTTGACATGACAACAGGTCGAATTTGCTCCAAAAAGAGGGATTTGACATGACAACACGTCGAATTTGCTCCAAAAAGTGGAGGGATGTCATGCAATAACCCGTCCATCTCTATCCCTCCCCCTTCACACTTTTACAGCGCGGTAGATTGGTCAATCTCATCCGTAGTCTCGTGCAATATCTTGTCCGTTGTCGCAGTAACCCGTCAATTCCGAGTTTCTTGTCCCTTAAAGAGGTCGACTTTGTCTGTTTGTGTAAGGCCAAGGTTCCCAACACATGCTTTGCATTACACTATGAAAAAGACACAAGATAAGGTTTGCACAGTTTATTCGTGAACAACACAAACGTATTTACATATCACGCTCCATAACTGCAAGAACCAGAAACTGAACATTAATACAGAGTCTTGCAAAGTTTAATCTTGTACAAGACGATACCACACCTCACTACTTAAGTCTTGCCTGCCATACGACGAGGAGCCCTTGTGGGTCCAACAAAGTCGGTTCGAATACTTGGTTGCAGTATTGTTCCAGACAGTCAACCAGTCTTTAATCAACCCCATCCTCAATTACTGTCAGAACCATTTGTTTCATAGTGTTTCGCCACTGTTTCGAAACGGACTCTTGCAACCAAGTGTTGATATTACACAACTGTTCGACTGTCACGTCGGATAGTTTCACACCGGAGTCTAACAAAACACTCAAACAGTCTTTCACCACTGCAGTTGAATTAATGACCTCGACAGCCTCGTCAAAGTACATGCAGATTTGAATGTCGTCAGATAACATACAATCGTAATGAAATTGACTAGGATGGTCTATCTCGCAACTACGGCACTGACGTCTTGAGAGTTCAAAGATGCTGCATGCTATGTGACGTGCAAGCGTCTTCTTCATTTCGGTCACAGGGAAATCAATGGTAAAGTTCGGACCAGCAAAGTCAGGAGCGGAAGTTGCGAAATTGGCAGCATGGGTAGAAAAGATTAGACTTGTGAATCGAATACCAGTTCAAACTAATTTGCAAACAGGATTAAGAGTGTGTTGGAACGTTTGTCAGTGAAAGTTTGCAATGATGTATGTTTAAAAGTATATTTGAAGGTATGCTTATATGTTGTAGGTTAATGTTGGGTGGTCTATATGTATGTATGTATGTATGTATGTATGTATGTATGTATGTATGTATGTATGTATGTATGTATGTATGTATGTATGTATGTCTCCATGTCTGTGTTTATGTATGTCTCTATGTATGTATATCTCTATAGGTTCGTATCCTTTAATATGGTGAAAATTCCCTATCTTTTAACATGGTGAAAATTCCCTATGCTTTAACATGGGAAAAATTGGTAGGACAGTTTTTTAAGCCGTTTGGGGCAAATTGAACCCTCGAAAAATATAAATATAGGTAAATTTCGCTATGTTTTAACAAGGGGTTTGAACGACTAAAAATCTAGGGGTAAAATGGTACATCGAGGTCAAAAAGTCGTCATATACCTTTACGATAAATCGAATTGACGTTTTACCCTATTTTCAAAGTCCAAGTTACCCCTTTTAGACCTATACGAAATGGGTACAAATCCGTTTTCCGTTGGTCGGAGGAAGGAGGAACATCCGGGTATTTCCCTATCTTTTAACATGGGAACCGGAACTACTTTTCCTATTCCTCCGACGGAAAAACGGATTCGTCCCCGCTGATTAACCTATATTACTACTACTAAAGTGTTCCGAGTTGTTCATTTTTTGCTCGCTTATCTATTTTTGATGGTATGCATTACGTGTAATGTTAATTCTACTCGTATCCAAAACAGCGACATGTATTGCTTAATTAGTGCGATCAATCATATATTCTGCTGTGACGGTAGTTATCGTGTACGTCGTTTGCATGCATGCACGTGTGTGTTTGGTTGGGTGTGCTTGCATGATCGAGTGTGGATATTCACGCGAGCGCATGCATGCGCGTGAGTGCATGTGAGCATGTGTTTATGGAAAGCGTACAAAATATGCATAAATTAAAAACTAATTTAATACATTGATACATATATAAATACATTCATACATTCATACATACATACACACATACAAACACACATATATGCAGACAACCATGCATATCCACATGCATACATTCGTACATACATACATACATACATACATACATACATACATACATACGTACATACATACATACATACATACATACATACATACATACATACATACATACATACATAGGCACGCACGTATGTACGTACATACATACATACTTACACATATACATACATACATACTTTCATACGTGCATACATACACACATACATACATACATTCATACATACATACATACATACATACATACATACATACATACATACATACATACATACATACATACATAAATACATACGTACATACGTACATACGTACATACATATATACATACATGCATACATGCATACATACATTCATACATACATACATACATACATACATGCATACATACATACATACATACATACATACACACACACACACATTCATACATACATACATACATACATACATACATATATGCATACATACATATATACATACATACATACATACATACATACATACATACATACATACATACATTCATACATACATACATTCATACATACATACATATATACATACATACATACATACATACATTCATACATACATACATATATACAAACATACATACATACATACATACATACATACATAAATACATACATACATACATACATAAATACACAAATACATACATACATACGTACACACATACATACATGCATCTGTATATTTATGTGTGAGAATCCCTCGATGGCTTTGGGAATTGTAGTAAGTTGAAAACAGTATGAATGTATATACGTATTACCGAATACGACATTCTATATCAATTACAAAAAAAAAACAAAAAAAAACAAAAAAAAACTCAGAATCAACAACTAGACATATAATCATTACATTGTCAGACAATGAAATAATATACATATCTCATCTGCGGTATTTACAAATTACAGCAGGACATATTTTAATATGCTTACTTCATAATGTTTATTTCGCAGTATATTGTTTTATGTGCAACAGTTTATCTGTGAGCACTTCTTGTCAGACGCTCACGGCTACTCGCCGCTGACGGCTAGTCGCTTTGTCGTTTACAAAATCAAGCAATGTTTCCGCAGCCATGCAACGGCTGCCGTGCTAGTTGTCAGCTATCTGTCCCTTCATTGGTACCGTGCCGCATCTGCTGCATACTTCTGATAGTTGTCTGCTGTTATGTGATGCTTCGGTCTGTATGGAGCAACGCGGTTCGAACATTTCTACATCCCGCAAGGTGTTAAACCCGATAAATGTACTAACCACCAACAAACATTACACGAAAGCACACTTCCCATGTTGAATCAGGAGTTCACATTTCACGCAATAACCATTTTGATGGATGAGGTGTTGGGAATTCCTAGGTGCGAGAGTTCGTACTGCCTGGTCTATTTACAGGAATGAGGAGGGAGTAATTTATATAGCATATATATGGTAGGCTGTCATAATTACGTAATTGTTGCTTAATTACATCTTAAAAGTATGATATTTGAGAGGCGTATTCAAATTTTGTTCAATCGATACCTCAGATGTAGTAGTTTGGCAAATATGTGTTATATAATGGACCTATCTGGCCTAAGGGTGAGTGATTTACATATAATCCTTTAGGTATGATGTAAACATAACGTCACTACCTAACAATTACCTATTAATTGTGACAACGGTGGAAAGAATATTTAAATATATTTCGAACGATATCTCATATGCTATAGTTCATGTGATCTGTATTGATGAAATGGACATATACCCACCCCCTCCCCTTTATATTCACCCCTCCCCCTTGTACCCACCCCTCCCCCTTATTTCACTTGTCACTTGTTGTAATAAATCAGTAAAACCACACGATCGTTTTCACTCCCAGGTAGAAAATTACTAGATTTCACATTTGCATGATGTGAACGTCTTAAGAAACATAGGCGCGAACATTTCATAGGTGGGACGGTTTCATCTATCTGAATTACGGTCTAAAATGTGAACTTGATTTATACATAATAGTTAAGATCTGACGTCATTTTGACCCCCCATACCATCCTGGCGAGTGGTATGGGGGTGGGGGGGTGGACCTCCTATTAGCGTGTGCGTGTACGTGTGCGTGTGCGTGTGCGTGTGCGTGTGCGTGTGCGTGTGCGTGTGCGTGTGCGTGTGCGTATGCATATGCGTGTGCGTGTAAGGGAGGTGGTGGACGGCTAATGACCGCCCCTTATCGGGTGTACTGTCGTGTGTGTATGCGTGCGTGTGTATAAAGACAAACAAAACACGATATTATACGAATGCACAAGTATTTTATTGACCAAAGACGTGACGTGCGGTTGTTTAATTACCGCGCCAGCGGTGAGAGTTTACGGGTGATTACCACCATGCCACTGACTCGTGCATGCCTGATACGTACGGGTGTTTTAACACCACGCTAGCGGTGAGAGCTTACGGTTGTTTGATCAGAGCGCCTTCGGCTCAATCGATGATGATGATCATACCTTGTTAATGAAACACGGTTCTAATCAATACCGAAACAAGCAGCACATGTCAAACACTATTTTTTGGACAGAACATGTTTCCGCAACATGGCGTAAATATGTCGCTGATTAATATTTAACTGTTCACTCGGAACAAATAATTGAAGACTAATTAGATGTGTAATCGTTGCATAGTCTATTTTTCCAAATATTAACATAATGTACATCATAACTGTTTAATACTTATGACTATTTCATGAATATATCACTGCATAACACCACATTTATTTCGAATGTGGCGCTATATATATATATATATATATATATATATATATATACATATACACGACAATTAAGTTATAATTATTATAATATTAAACCAGATATATATATACATGTTTATATATATATATATATATATATAAATATATATATATATATATATCACGTTTAATGTTATAATAAATAATTATAACTTGAGTGTCGTGTATATATATATATATATATATATATAGCGCCCCTTATATTATATATATATATATATATATCAAACATTGCTGATGTACTCAACATCCCCTGAAAAAAAAAAGAGATTTTGGTATCTTTAAAACATCTCCTCACAACGCAAGATGAACGACAACAGAAGAGTTGACACGGAGCCAACGTCGTCGAACCGTTAACTCGCGGGTAACGCGTGATCGCTGAATGACGTTCTCATTGACTGCCCCGAATTCTGTAGCAGTGACGAGGCAAACGGTGCTGGCGGTCGTAAACAAGAACAGTTTTTTTGCATGGCTATGTCATATAATATAACATTATTTAACTTCAGTGATTGTTTTAATTCATAGCAATTTGAATTATTTTGCATGGATCTACATACTATCTTCACACAAATCACAATGCGCAACCGCTTTAGCATAATGCATACACGAGGGACAAGATAGTATGCCAGTTGTTTGGAGGAGTAAGAAACGTTACTAAACTTCATTGCGCTAAAGTAAGACAGTGCTAGTTTGTTCACTCAAATACTATATGGCTAAGTCAAGTTCATTATCGCAAACAAAGCAAATATGTGATCTTGCAAAACCCTTATAAGGATCTCTTTAAAAAAAAATCTATTCGTTGCATGTATTCCCCCAACGACATGAGCGCTTTGGCCATGTTCAACAAACTCCAAAACGTGCCACCCCTCATTTGGGGCCCCTTTCTAAAATCCTATATACTCCCGTGATTTACACATTCAATGGATGGACGGTAGATGACCCATACGTCCAATCTTCTTCTTTGTTTCAACGGGCGTTGTCATAATAATACTCTTTTTGTAAACATATTTGTAAACATATTTGTGCTAAATTTCTACAACATTTCTCCGTACCTCAGCTTAGTAAACAGTGCACTTACCACAGCACTCGCCCATTCAACGCCTGTCGTATGAGTTCGCCTCCCCAAACCATTGACGTCCATTCACATGCAACGAACCAGTGCGTCTGAAAGCTATCTCAAAAATCATCGCAATTTTTTGTCAGATCTGTTTACGTTGTTAAGACTATTTACGTCCAATCTTCTTCTTTACTACAACGGGCATTGTCATGATGATACTCGGAACTTATATGTAAATATATTTGTGCTAAATTTCGACAACATTTCTCAGTACGGATATTGCGACATTCTACACATTAGCCTAGTAAAAAATGCACTTACGACGGCACTCGCCCATTCAATGTCTGTCGTAAGAGTTCCCCCCCCCCAACCATGGACGTTCATTCATATGCAACGAACTCGTGCCTCTGAAAGCTATCTCACAAGTCATCGCGTTTTTTTGTGTATATCTATTTATGTTACTAAGCCTATTTACGTTGCTAACCATTAAGGTGTAGGGACCCTCGTCATTGCGGGGGTACTAGAAACGTATAGAATTACCCCAGCAACGTCTTGGACATCATCATTACCTCGCATCTCATGAGAAGAGATGAGTTAATCTACAAGCGCTTGGACTTGTTTTATTTGATCGTCTTGAGTTTAAAGTAGTTCTTCAACATGCAGAGGGTAGACCCATTATATGCGGTGCCGAAAGACAAGGGCTGGGCCTGGATGGTTCTTATAGGTAATATTAAAGATTTATTGCTTTAGTAATATTTGTTGATGATGATTACCGTTAACTGCAGTAAAGCCATTAATGTCCAGATAATCAGAATTACAATGTCAAACGCCTCATTTACTTTAGGTTTATCACTACAAAAATTCAAGTAAGTTTCCTTATGTGTGGTAGTTTTGTTCGGACACTTCGCTAAGAAGAATACAACTATACGGCGACCAAGTGTCGGTTTCCGCAAATTACATTACGTTTTTCGATATAATTATATTAAACAGCTGGAAATCCTTAGATCTAAGAGATCAGCCACATGACCATAGAAACCTATATGTAAGCTGTAAAGGCTAGCATTTTGCGATTTTAGTAATTTTAGTAATTTTTATAACTCAAGATGGCTGCCAAGATACAGCGATAACGAAATGTCGCAGCGGTGATTTGCTACAGGAGTATATTATATATTGTATTTTATTGTATTTATTCAGTTTCCAACAGGTCCAGTGGACCCAATAACAGGACTGACAACTGAAACAATACATGTAAATAATAAAACAATAATATAATAATAAAAACAATAAGAACAATAAGGACATAAAATCCACACAATATCAACATCAAATACACCAGGCAAACATCTTTTATACATAGAAATGTATTTGAATTGAGGATCTAAATGGTTCAGCTTCTGATTATATATCACATGTTGGATCATGTAAATACAATGTGTTGAAAGTAGTCATACATCTATTCAAAACACACTGTTTTCTAATGTTGATTCTGCTATTGGAAACTCTAAAAGGGATGTTGTTTCGTAGAGATCGTGAAGTACAGTGAAATTGGATAGCCCCTACCAGATACGACGAGTCTAGTTGGGAGAGCACACACTTGTGTAAAAACATAAAATCTGCAACTTGCCTACGGTGTTGAAGGGAAGGTAGTCTAAAATGATGGCAAAGCTCAAGATAACTGTCAGAGGAGTACTGTATTTTGGATTTGTAACATAGATATTTAATGAATTTCTTTTGAACTCGTTCGATTTTGTCAATAAACGTACGTTGCCAGGGATTCCAGATAACACTGCAATACTCCAACTTGCTTCTGACTAGAGATATATACAAGGATCGCAAAGCCTGTACATAGGTAAATGTTGTGCAAACGCGCTCAATAAAACCACTCATCTTAAATGCTTTACAAACATAACGATTAATATGATCTTTAAAAGTCAAACTGTCGGTCAATGTGATACCGAGATCTTTGACAGCGGTGACCTTGGGCAGAGACTGGCTTAAAATCGTGTAGTCATAGGATATACGTTTTTTTGTTAGTGAATGACATTGTGCAGCATTTCTCAACGTTAAGTTTAAGTTGCCATGTGTCACATCAAAGACATACACTGTCCAGATCCTTCTGCACCAACTGACAATCGGTCACCGACGTAATTTCTTTAAACAATTTGGAATCATCAGCTTACAGTGACATTTCACATGAATCAACATGATTACTAAGATCGGTAATATACAAGATAAACAGAAATGGTCCAATTTGTGAACCTTGTGGTACACCAGACAACACTGGCTTCCAGTCAGATGTTTTGCCTTCGATGACAAACCGTTGTTTTCGGTTGACAAGGTAAGATTGCAACCACTCTATGCATTGCGCGGAATAGCCATATGATCTAAGCTTGTAAATTAACAATGGGTGGCATACTGAATGAAAGGCTTTACTGAAATCCAAATAAACAGAATCAACCTGTTTCTTGTTGTCAATAGATTCAGAAATTGCGTTCAAGTAACACGCTAGATTATATACTGTACTTCTACACCTCACAAATCCGTGTTGGCTGCCCGAAATTGTGTTACGCACATGCTCATACAATGAATCGACTTTCTCAAAAACTTTGCTAAATAGCGGTAAGAGAGAGATAGGTCTGTAGTTGCACACCTTTCGTTTATTTCCCTTCTTGTACAGAGGAACAAAATTTGCTCTTTTAAAACAAGTTGGAAAAGTTCCACAGTTTAAGGACATATTAAAAAGCATAGTTAGTGGACCTGCTAATTCGGCAGCACATTCCCTAAGGATTACACCTGATATATTGTCAGAACCGCATGCTTTGTTTACATCGGTGGTTCTTAGTACTCCGATGACATCATCATAAGATACATTGATATTAGCAATTGAGTCGGATTGATAGGAGGGAATAATTGAATAAACAAGGTTATCTACTAATGTAAAGACAGATTCGAAGTAGTCAGAAAATAGTTCTGCTATGTCAGCTGGACTGTCTGCCTCAGTGCCTTTATATACCATTGAGTTAGGAAGTTTTATATTAGCTTGTTTGCTTTTGGCAAAACTGAATAGACGTTTGGTGTTTCGTTTGACGGACTTTTCAATTTCCGATATGTAGTCACAATACTTTTCTCTTTTAAATCTCTTAAAAGTGGTTCGTTGTTCAGAAAATACTTGGTAATCAGATAACGAATGTGAGCGTTTCCGTGCTTTGTGTGCGGTGTCTTTCTCGTTCAAGGTTACGATCATATCGTTATCATACCATACAGGATATATATTCACGAATGCAGATACGAGGAATGCATTCGTTTATGGCAGCATACAAAATGTCATAAAATATATCAAAACCGTCGTCAAATAACACATGTGAAAAGAACGTCAATACTACTGTATTCAAAGCAACATTGTGGCCCAAAATAGTAGCTTTGTTTAACCAATGTTGTCGTCTTTCCAGGTTGCTTCACTGTCAATTTCGCCATCATCGGCGGCTGCACCTGGTCGTTTGGCATTCTTCTGCCGGAGATATCTAACATATTCAACGCATCGGCCACCCAAGTTGCCTGGCTACCAGCCATAGAGAGCTTTATAAGACTGTTCATAGGTATGTTACCTTTATTTTCATTATATTTTGCAATAACATGTCATCACAACATTGCGTGAATATGTCGCTGATTAATATTTAATTGTTCTCTCGAAACAAATAATTGTGGACTGATTTGGTGTAATCGTTGCATAATCTGTTTACTGTTGTTTTAATTAATTATTTATATATTTTTTATATAATATTGGCTCAATTAAATACTTTATTATTTAATTGATAGAAATTCAATGATATTAACTGGTTCCTTTGACACACCATGTGAACATATTTTACTCATAATAATTGTATACTTTTAACATAATATACATTATAGCTGTGTATTAGTTATGATTATGTCATGAATAAGAACAGGACATTATTTTCGAATGGGTTGCTCCATACGACACATAATTATTCTAACATTAAACCAGATATTTCAGCTGCGATTATACATTTCAAAATTATTAATGATAACATAATTTTGAAATGTTACTATAATATATTACTATGTCTGATTGGAAAGTATAATTATGTATTTAATGCAGCGCATGTTATCCTGCGAAGGAACAAAATGTAAGTGTTGACTCTGTTCCGGTTGCAGCGACTCCAGCCAATATGATGGCGGCAAAGATCGGCACGCGCTGGGTCGACTTCACCGGAAGTCTCCTGATGAATGCTGGTTTCGTTCTGGGAACATACGCTGACCGAATTGAGATTCTCTACGTCACTTTCGGCGGTATCGTCGGTACGGTTTTGAAAGGATTACAATAAACCGACGCATAAAAATGCCGACGCATAAAACATTAACCATCGCAAAAACAGCCACTAATATGTCATTCACGTCGAAGCGGTCGTTGGCATCGTTTAATGATCACAATGCGGGCGGGCACTCAATTGTAAACCAAGCTTAGGAAATGGAACATATATATAATTCGTGGTAGTATAACAATTTCTAAAAATAATAGTGATGGCGGCGAAAAATAATGGTGTTATTTAAAAAATATTTGTAACGGGACACAAACGTAAAAATCGACTTTGAGTAATCTCTTTTGGTAACGGCATTCCATAAGTTGGAAGCATCTTTTGAACCGTTGATACAAAATGACACAACACTTTTGGATTCTCGATAAACAACTTGCTTTCTTGTTCACTTGTCATGTGCAGGGTTTTACTCAGGATACTACTACTAATAATAATGTTGTTTTTGTTTAATCGTGTTAAACTTTGTTCAATTGTGTTTAATATTGAACAATATGTAACTATAAAATATTGTTACATATTGTTCAATATTATTGAATCGTATTAACGTTGATTACTACAACTTTGTATAAAAAACCGTGCAAAATATATATCTGAAACAACCGTGTGTCTTGGTTGTAGGTGTTGGTGCTGGTTTATGCTATGCTCCGAGTATTGTGATCCTGGGCCAATATCTCGACAAACGACGTGCTTTGGCCAACGGGGTCTCGTTCTGTGGCGCCGGCATCGGATCCTTTGTGTTGCCGCCTATGATCAGATACACCGTCGACACGTACGGACTAAACAAGACCTTTCTTCTGTTAGCAACTTGTATGTTGCACGTGTCCATTGCTGGCATGTTGTTCCGTTCGCCATCGTTCTACGTCAAGAGCTACATGCATTCGCAGCGTTCGCTTGTAAAATTTCCCGAAACTGTGATTTGGGTAACCGAGATGAATCCGGACACGAACCTATATATATCAAAGTCGATCACAATGAGAGCGTCACCTATTGGTATGGTATACGCCTCGGAGAAGACACCGAACGTTGATGTAATTGGTATCCCTGATACAAAACCGACTTCCAAAGATAGTGATACAGCAGACAGGACTCAGGACAAAGCTTCCGGGTTCATTGGAAGTTACTCTGCAATCCACTCATGGTGATGTATGCGGTCACGCCATCGATATGTGACAGTAGTTACGGCAATGTGTACATGCTCATGCCTTCACATACAACAATCGCGGGCTTCTCCAGCACGAAAGGTGATATGACTGGCCAATGGAACGATTCGTTCCTCGTCAGTGGCGCTATGCTCATCTTCGCTGCCTCTGTCTACATCTTCGAACCGTGCGCCGCCAAGTGCTGCAAGAAGTCGTTACAGAAAACATAGACCGCACGCACGACGTTGACATTTCTTCACGTCTTCGTCAACGTGCTGCAGAAGACGAACGATACGCTATCACAAACAGTTAATGTTGTTAGTGTTACGTGATTATTATTATTATTATAATATACATATGTCAGCAGTTGTGTTGCAGTTTAAGGTGGCATTTATGTATCATTAATATGATGAAGCAATATTTACAAAATTAATGTGACTGTACAAGATGTTGAAACAAGCCCCAGTTGTTTTGGGACAACTAACCATCTACTCTCACTTGCGATGGTTTACTGCTAACCAAGACACCCATTGTCGTCGACGTGCTTACGCCAGTAGTACTCAGTTCTGTGTGTACTTCGATGACTTGTATTCTTGAGGAGTATTGACTAGATTCGTTATGTTTTGAAAACACCGGTATGCGTGTTAGCATACATACGTAGCATACTGACTTAGCTAATCGCTCAATCACATTTACGTGTGTTATCGCGTCTAGTCAAGATTTAACATTGATGAGTTGGTTTTTATAATAATATTAATTGACACGTTTATCATTTGTTAACTTATAGTACACATTTAGGCAAATTTATTATTTATTATTCAATATGTTATAATTTTATCAGTTATGAGTGTGCGTGCGTGTGCGCGCCATTTTGAGAGTAGTGAGTGTACGCGCGCATATGCGTGTACAAAAATATGCATTTTAATGTAATTATATTAACAGTGAATAAACATTCGTACAATTCAATTGTCTTTATTGTATCTTGTTTTTAGCAGAAACTGGTGTTATTTATTGAATTTAAGTTGTAGCTACCTGGCACCATGTTGCCATCACGTTTGTTAATCACCCCCCCCCCCTCCTCTCTCGCCCTATCTCGGCCCTCTCTTCTTTATCTTTGTGTCTGTCTTTGTATGTCTTTCTGTCCGTCTCTCATTCTGTCAGTATGTCTGTCTGTCTGTCAGTATGTATGTCTGTCTGTCTGTCTGACTGTCTGTCTGTCTGTATGTCTGTTTGTCTCTCTCTCTCTCCCTCTCTGTCTTACTTAAAACTAGTTAATTGAAATACAATATTTTCTGAGTGACGTTAGTCGAACACAAATCGTGCAATCGGACTAACGTTCTACGAAACAATTCTGCTGGCAACATCCTGATCATCGAAATACAATAAGCTAGCCAGTGATAGCGTCCTGGTTTGTTTCTTTGTTATGCTGGTTACACGTTTTAAAGTGATCTTTAAAACTATGTTGTCCAACAAACACGAATAGACATATTTAAGTCTGTGCGTGGCCGTATCAACATAACCGCGTCAATAGCTACATGGCAGGGCTGTACCGCGGCAGATAACGTTGATGTGGGAGAGACGTGAATTCCTTCAGAGCTACCATTCGAGACTGGACTCTCGCGACAAACATTGAATGGGTAGTTTTAGTCTTTCTGGTTAGATATCTTGTGTGCAAGATATCCGACCAGACTGACTACAGAATGAAAGCCCTGTTAGGCCGGTAGGTTGGAACCAGACGCGCGCAAATTATTCTTTTCCATCGGGACATGAGGCGAGAATTTTTACCGAGACAGCCGGAATAAGTAACGTATCATCATGCTCAGCTGGCTATACAGCATCACTGCAGAAGCAAAATACGCAGTATGCTGTTTAATTTTAAAATTTTGCTTCGTAATTATACAAATTCTTCTTACTAAAATGGGGTCAAACTGAGACAAAGAAACGATATAATATTGGAATCGATGGACCGGTCTTAGACTTAATTACACATACCTTGAAACGAAGTGCTGCTATTTGTCGATGTTTTCGTAGGAGACATTTGCTGTTTTCATCGTGACAAAAAAACGATGTTTTCACCCTGAATCAAAGTAAGCTATGGAACTGACATACGCGAAGTAGGCGTGACGTCGCAATCACTTATATCAACCAACAAACTCAACGAATTTTGACCCGTTGGTTAGCGTACGTTATCGTGTCGTCTCGCCGACGTAGAGCTACATCGGTTTCGCTGAGATCAATGCACATCAGTTTCGCCGCGGTTTAAAAGTGGGTGGAGCTTTTAACATGAAATCAAGAAATGGTGAAGTGCGCATATGTGAACCTATGCAAATAAAAAATAGCGCCGCAATCGGAAGATTAGTGTACTAAGTTTCCGCAGCCAACATAGTTCGGAACCGTAGAGTGCACATAAAACGCCTGATTATAGGTCCGTTTATAGGTGTTCTTTGAACGGTTACCGGGAAATCTAGATGACGCTAGCATAACAAAAAGTGCATCCTTTCAAATGATACCAAGGTAGTCTGGACAGGACGCGCTGTGTGGGTAGTAGCGACCGTTGAATTTCATGTTTTGAAAGTGTTCCGAGTGTTTTGGTATGGGTGTGCTTGTATGTTTGGTTGGGTGTGCTTGCATGATCGAGTGCGGATATTCACGCGAGCGCATGCATGCGCGTGAGTGCATGTGAGTATGTGTTTGTGGAAAGCGTACAAAATATGTATAAATTAAAAACTAATTTAATACATTCATACATATATACATACATTCATACATTCATACATACATACACACATACATACACACATATATGCAGACAACCATGCATATCCACATGCATACATTCATACATACATACATACACACACACACACACATTCATACATACATATATACATACATTCATACATTCATACATATATACATACATTCATACATTCATACATACATACACACATACATACACACATATATACATACATACATACATACGCACGCACGTATGTACGTACATACATACATACTTACACATATACATACATATTTTCATACGTGCATATATACATACATTCATACATACATACATACATACATACATAAATACATACATACATACATACATACATACATACATACATACATACATACATACATACATACATACGTACATACATACATACATACATGCATCTGTATATTTATGTGTGAGAATCCCTCGATGGGTTTGGGAAGCTGTAGTAAGTTGAAAACAATATGAATGTATATACGTATTACCGAATACGACATTCTATAAAACTCAAAATCAACAACTAGACATATAATCATTACATTGTCAGACAATGAAATAATAAGGTATGTATATTATAAATACCTCATCTGCGGTATTTACAAATTAACATTTTGCACAATGTGACATATCTATTACCCACAGCAGGACATAGTTTATTATGCTTACTCCATAATGTTTATTTCGCAGTATCTTGTTTTATGTGCAACAGTTTATCTGTGAGCACTTCTTGTCAGACGCTCACGGCTACTCGCCGCTGACGGCTAGTCGCTTTGTCGTTTACAAAATCAAGCCATATTTCCGCAGCCATGCAACGGCTGCCGTGCTGGTTGTCAGCTATCTGTCCCTTCATTGGTACCGTGCCGCACCTGCTGCATACTTCTGATAGTTGTCTGCTGTTATGTGATGCTTCGGTCTGTATGGAGCAACGCGGTTCGAACATTTCTACATCCCGCAAGGTGTTAAACCCGATAATTGTAATAACCACCAACAAACATTACACGAAAGCACACTTCCCATGTGGAATCTGGAGTTCACATTTGCACGCAATAACCATTTTGATAAATGAGGTGTTGGAAATTCCTAGGTGGGAGGAGCTCTCCCACCTAGGAATTCCCATGTAAGGGTGGTGGTGGACGGCTAATGACCGCCTCTAATCGGGTATATCGTCGTATGTTCATGAGAGTGTGTACGAAAAAACGAACAAAAGTGGACTTCCTCTTAGTGGACGTGTGCGTTTGTGCGTGTGCGTATGCGTGTGCGTGTAAGGGAGGTGGTGGACGGCTAATGACCGCCTTTTATCGGTGTACTGTCGTGTGTGTATGCGTGCGTGTGTATAAAAACAAACAAAACACGATAGTATACGAATGCACAATTATTTTATTGACCAAAGACGTGACGTGCGGTTGTTTTACCACCACGCCAGCGGTAAGAGCTTACGTTTGATTGCACCATGCCATTGACTCGTGCATGCCTGATACTTACGGGTGTTTTACCACCACGCCAGCGGTGAGAGCTTACGGGTGTTTGATCAGAGCGCCATCGGCTCAATCGATGATGATGATCATACCTTGTTAATGAAACACGGTGCCAATCAATACCGAAATAAGCAGCAAATGTCAAACACTACCGAAACTTCTCACCAAACAAACAAAGGTATACTACACAATTGGTGCCGAAAGTTAACATAAAAATAAACACTACATACACACGAATCAGTATCGAAACACGGTACTACAGTGTAAATTATCTCAAGTGTTTAAGCGAGTCAAACACACGGCAATATTTTGCCACCAAATCAGTGCCGAAACCATTCACAAAAGGCTGTATCGAAAACCCGTGAGAGGGAACCATGAGATTAGCTGTACAATATTGTCCGCAAACGTTGGACAGAGGACCGTGCAATGCTTATTCATGAAGGCGCATAACTCGACGTGTCAGAAGTATTCGCCGTGTCCGTCGCCGTCCAGGTACAGTGCTATCCAATGTTTGCCCGGTTTGCAACCGTCGTGCGTGTTGCACAAGAAGGCGGCCGGGAAAGCGTCTATCGTCATGGGTAGTTTGTCTTTGAGCACGATAAATAGGTTTGGAGCGTATATGTCGTCCGTCCACGTACACTGCAAGGAAGTTGATGTCGTTGTTCTTGGTATGGAATAGGTTCTTCTCGAACGACCCGGTGTAGGCGTCGTTATCGATTCTGCACAGCACGAGACTTTTCGGCACGATGCCGAGGAACAGATTACGTTGTGTGTGCGACCGGGTTCCAGCGGGAATGGCGGAGACCTTACAGTCGACGGGAAGCATCGGATACTTGGCCATGGCCTTCTCGAGGGCTTTCATGTGCACCATCTAAACAGTGGGAATTAAAATAACCTTCTTTATGAACGAGGTGGCGTTGACGATCTTGATCTTGTAGTCGGGGTTGCCTCCACCAGCCATTAGCGCGAACGAGTTCTTTCTGCGAACATGTCGTATTTTGGCCTCGACGCCGTTGATGAGGAATTCATCCTGCATGAAGAGATCCACGTGGAGGCGACCCATCCTGTGGACGACTGTACTCCGGACGATCTTTTCTTGTCGGGCCACGAAGCCCGCATTGGACACTTTTCCGGCAACGATCTCGACGGCCTACATGCGAGTTCTCGTTCCTTGTGCCACAGCTGACTCGACACTTGCGTCGTCTTTGCATTGTCGCCGTGGCAGCATTGTCTCGATGTAGGCACGGTAAGAATACGTGTTGGTCGAGGGGGTCACGAGCGTACCATTCAGGTAACCGTCAACTTGACTGAACAGCGAATGGAGCCAGTTATTCACCATGGAATCGGCGGCGTCGAGGTCCATTCCGTCGGCTGGGGTCACCGTCGCTTGAACATGTAGCATCGTATTGGCGAGATCCAGGTAATCGTCTCCCGATCCGGGTATCACGAATTTTATCGGGCCGCCCGAGTCGACAGAGGACACGGGTTGTTGTTGCGCAGTGTGACTGTCGACGACGAAGGTTTGAGTCGGGGGTACGCTAAGAGGTCGAGCTCGCTCCTGACCCCGTCGCACGATTGTCTTTGCACGGAAGATATCGTTGACTATATCGAGCTCACGTTTCAGCGACGACATCTGTTTCCGGTGCTTTCTCCCTCCTGTACTGGCGCGTTTCTTGGAGGGTGCTTGTTGTAATCGCTTAGGAGCTCGCACACCTGGATTCAAGAGGCCATTCAATAGGGTCTCAGTCGTGACGCGATGTTTGGTCGCCGTTTTGATGTTTTGCCCGGACACGACACTGCGCAGTAGACATCCGAAGAAATTTCCTAGTGATCTCGTTGATATTGGGCACCTGCAAAATAGGCAAGGCAAAACCCTGTTGGCGAGCGTAGTAGTCGTTGTAATTCATCTTTAGAACGTCGTCGTCGGAAATGAAGTGTCACCGTCACCTACCGAGCTCAAATGGCAAGTGTCGTTCGGTGTTGTCTCTAATATATATATCTCTATCGTCACGAACTCTTTGCACTAGAGACACGTATTGGACGTGATCGTAAGTTTTCGACACGGTGAAACAGTTCAGTCCGTTGACCGCAACGATCCGCAACAAGGGTGCGAGACGGTCGCCGACGATACGTGACTCCACGACGTACGTGTAGATGTACATCTTTGTGAGTCCTTGATGCATGTCCACTACTGAATCGGCCTTTTTCTCGACGGGGTACTCACGAAATCTGTCTGGTGGATCGGATACCGTTGCCGACGATCTGAGATTTAAGTTGTTTGTAGTATGGTTCCCGTGGTGCTCTCTAGCGGTATGTTAAACTCGGTCCTGGGTGTCATGTGCAAGGTCACCCTTCGAGAGATGTCGCTGTAGCTCAATTTCGCCTTGACTCTATCTGTCGACATCTTCATCAGCGCCTTGTTCATGTTGCGTATCAATTGGCTCGCGTTGTAGTAATACCCGTGCTCGAACGAGCCATACAGAGTCCCATATGATCGGACTCGTAGAGGTAGAACCGCCTATCATTTTTGCTGCATTTCCACTCGTCAGACAGAAGCCATGATAAGGCAAGTCCATCATGTATTGCGCCAGGGTGTTATTGGGACGCGACTTCATGGAAGCGTTGCTAGGCAACGTCAGGTAGAAATCACTCATCGTCATGGTGTTGTTTCATCGTCGGATTGGGTAGTAGGTAATCCTACGAACTGCTCAACAGAGCCGTCCACAGATTCAAATTACCGCGACCGATCGACAGGTGCTGGCCACGGTGACCGTGTACAAGACGATGACCTGACACAGAAAGACGATCTCCTCTTTGGGACACACGGTACCGAAAATGTGCCAAGAAGTGCTCTGAGCGTCGGTAAAATCTTCTTTTTTGTTCTTCTTGCGCGATGGAAACCTTTATTGTTTCGTATGTCATCGTACGAATGAAAGTTCGTCTAACGCGCGGCTCGCCTTTATACCTGACGAAAGCCGTGGCATCGATTCAGCTGTTGAATTTGGAAGTGAAGCCGTGCCATTTCACCAACACCTCCGTTCGTCTGTCTACCTTGCGTCGACGCACTATCAATTCCACGCGGTACAGTTCACCGGCTGCCACTAACACCTTCTGGAACTCCGGTTCGCAGAAGGTTCCATCCAACATCTCGCCAAAATCGTCCTTCAATCGATAGACGGGTGGATCGGAGGCTTTAAAACTTCTCCCATTCGGCCAATGACGTCTTGCGTTCTTCCTGCGGCGGGGTGAGCATCGACCTTTCCATCTGACGACGAACGAGGGGTGTCCAACGTAGAGATCGTCGTGCACCACTGACGCCGATTGATCGGGGAGCAGTAGACGGTGATCGTAGTCGCGTTGGAGTCTTCTTCGCCTGTTGTATGTAGGATCTCCTGGCAACGTAACCCACCAATTCCATGGGTAGATTGATGTCGTCGAGTTGTCGTGCAAACATCTGCCACCCCGTCGGATTCCCGCCGCTCTGCATTTTGCGTAACAAACCGTTGACGAGATCCACCACGTTACTTCCGGCAATCGTCACGCCTTCGTGGATGAGTTCGCCGCGCGTGGTCCACGCGATATCTCTTTTGAGACGTTCCATCAAATGTCTGGCTTTATTCTGCAAGGTATTGGGAACGCTGTCGATGAGGTCCGCGGTGATGGAAGGCTCCGCCGCCGCCTTCAGCTCCAAGACTTTGTACTGGTGCAATACATAATTATACATGACGACCTTATCCCCATCGTTGAGTTCCTTTCTATCGAGAATGGACACCTCATCGTCGGGTGCTTGCACCTTCTTTCCTAGGGTATCCGTCGGTGTCGGTGTGATGGTGGTGCGAAGGTAGTCCAGCAGTCGTGGGTCCACCAAGGCCATTTTCCGTATGTTTTCGATCGTCTACGTCATCAGTAGCACCTGTTTGAACAAGGTAAGAAAGCCTCAAGACAGACCCCTCTGCCCTTGCCCCAGCGCAACATGGGTGGTACCGTCCTTAGGGGCACTGTTCTCGTCAAGACTATCATACTTACAGACACTCCCCTAGCTCCTGCTGATCTACTCAAGCTCACCAAGAGGTGTAACTTCAAAGCAAATAGACTCGGTTGCACCATGTTCTGACACTGCAGAGGAGAGGATGATTGCTACAAGAAATAGGCCATCTAACTGAACTGACAGTGGAAATCTTGAATGACTGTGCATGTCGCTGATAACCACTAAGATCTAGTTATTGGAATATATGTACTACTCTCACCGTAGGATGATAATCGTCCTGGTACTTGCTCAGATATAATTAAGATGTTTAATGATTATTGGAGATTAGATGGCCTTGACCTTTACCATTATATGAATTTGAATTGTAACATTGACAACTGAGTTCAGAATAATTGCAAATCTCACTGTTGAGCCTAATATCACACCATTATGTTAATTACATCCCAAAACACTGTTTTCCTACGTATTATCTATGTAACATGACTTTGACTTTACCTCAAATTACAAAAATTACCTCAACAATGGATTGCTCTTAATAAATTTAGATGAAAAGGTGGTGTCACTCTTGATTTTAGTCCCATTGGTTAAAAAGTAAGTTTTATATGGGCACTGGCTGCCATCTTGACGGCCATCTTGGATTCCTCGGACTGCTCAATATCCTTTTGATCCTGATATTCAATATAGAGGTCCTAAGGTTGTAGAACCCAGCGAGAAACAAACTATAACAGTGGATGCTTGGTACAGCTGCCCAGCTAACTGACTATTGAACATTCTGGTGTCTATATCAACCTAGCCTCGATTATCCAGCCGCCGTGAAGTGGCAGCATTGGCCCGTCACAACGGACTGGATTATTAAGCTCCAGCCATTGTTACCGGTAGGGGGCTTTACCCCAGATTAGAGATGATGATTGGCTCTCAGGCCAACTATGAAATAACAAATTCAATATGGATACACTTTTATCAGATAATACTATACTTTAAAACAACTATTCAACATTAAACTTAACTAATACATGTCACACAAAAAATAAACCGATATTAAACTTTTTTCGTGGTTTAATGCCTTTTAATCACATACATATTCACTAGGTGGCAGCTCTCATGGCATAACATTCAAATGGGCCATTCAGGGCCAGACTATCGATCTGGCGACGCCACGCAGCCAGGCGAGAGCCGGTTAAGCGAGACTAGTATTAACCGAGTGCGACATTGGGGCCCCTGGGAGCTGAAGGCCATGGGGCACATGTCCCAGTTGCCTTTGTGGTAATACGCCATTGTGTATATACCTCTAAAACGACACAAAAAGGAAGTTATACACACAATATTGAAGTCGATAATCTTATTTTCCTAGTGGACCTTACGCGGTTAAGAGTTGCTGTGTTATATGATTCATGTTATTGCGTGAGTCGTCTGAATGCAACCGACGTTTTAAGCGGGTTCGAATGCTTCTTATATACCAGCGGTATTCAACTCTTTTGACATTGTCACAATTTGAGCGTACCAACAAAACCGTATTTATTCCTCCCTTTTTATACATCAAACATGAGAACATCAATAATTTTCAAACGAACAGTTACTCATATAATTGAAATATTTAATATTAAAAACAACTTGGTCACAATGAATAAATGTTATATATTTGCTTCAGTAACATTATCTTATGTAAGATCAAAGCTATGACAAACAATGAGAGTATATGTATGTGGCTTCAAGTAATTTGCTTCTTCTTGATAAACTATGATACTTGAAGCTTTATCGCAAATGCTGTACATCATTAGTTATTAGAAAATACAAAAAACCAATATATCCATTGTATTGGTGTTGGTTGTAATGTTGATCAATTTAGGAATGCAAGTTTTCCACTGCAATATTATATTGTGACTAGTAGGATAAGGTTTTGAAAGCTCTGTCAGGGCGATTTGAGTATATACCACCAGCTTTGTTTACAGAAAGTTGCCGGTCAAAATCAAAACAGTCTTCTTTCAACGTGCAACCTTCTCGCGAGCCTCGGGACACTACTTTCGGCGTATGATATTTTGACAACTACTTCTTCCAGTAAAGCAGTTTTCATACTTCATGTAAGCATGTGCCGCACCATACCACCAGAAAAGGGTGTTAGCTGCTCTTCGTTTACACTAAATAGTGCTAGCAGTTTGGAGAACATGACGACATAATCAGCCTGCATTATATGTTGGGAAAACTTAATATTGCGAAGGTAGTTGGCAACCTTGCTTTGAGATATGAAAATATTCACCATGTTCCATTCTAGTGAGAGGTTTAACCGATTTGCATCGCCAAAAGTGATTCTCACTATTCCAAAAATATGATTTATTTTGATTGTACGAAAACGCGATATAATACTGTCCCTACGATAACCAGCGAACATTCAATTGAAGTGGAGAACACTGGAATCAGCTCCAACCTGTTTACATTCACTGACAATTCACCTTGTTCGGTGGCATTCCATATTAAGCAATTCACTTAACAGACAATCCAATTGTAAAGAATTGCCTTTCAAATACCGAATATGCACAGACAACTGTACACAAGACACCACACAATTGATGTCTATGTTTCAGTTTTAAGCGCGAAGTACAGAGGTTTCGCTATCCTATCACATCTGCATCTAGCGACGTGATCCAAAGCAAGTCTCCCTCGATCAGGACAGAGATTCAGATTTTCGCAGTGGCGATCCAAAGTGTTATCGGGTTTTGTGCCTCGCTGCTTCGAGTAGACACTACTTGAAAAGTTTATATCAGATTGCACGAGACTTGGTACATTTAATTTAGTAAGTGGCGTCCTTAACTTCTGGTTTGTCAGAATTTAAGTAACGCCGAATTACTATTGAGCGTTTTACCCACAACAGCGCCAAAGTTACCACCGAGGGAGTAATTACCTTCAAGTTAAATACAGCTGGTATAAACTGACACAAATATATACTTAAATATGTACGTTGAGCGCCCCCTGGTGGCAGCTGTGTTTTGAATATGCTCGTGGATTTCACTGGTTTAATGCGTTTTCTAAACATTCGATCATCGTTATAATTGTACAACCGTTTTATGATACTACGCACTATGCATGGGTTCATGCTGATTGGAACTATACTCGTGAACATTTGTGATATTTGGACACTACAGCCTGCAATCAAACATGTTCGTGTTAACGAAGACTACACTGTTCTACCTATGGTGACCCACATTCGATACGACAGGCGCTAACTGCTGCGCCATAGCAAGGTAATAACGAAATTGCCCACTGAAGCTATTTGGGATAGCCGTACCACCGCGTGGGTGTCGAGCCGGCAAGCACCGTAGACATAAACGTACTTCAATACACACTGCACCTGTTGTGCAATCGGCCTCACCGTCAGGTGAAGCGATATCTGCGATTGTAACTGCCAGGACACATATTCCCAGAACAATATTGTGCAAATCACTTCGCCGTATTGAACTGTGAAACTTAGTTCACGTTTCTAATGCGACAATACGAGCCCAACAAAGAACACTCTCTCAGTCGCTGTCCTTAATGCTCGATCTGCCAGAAATAAACCGTTAACCATCAATGAATTCATGACCGACTACGACATTGATATCGTAGCCATAATCGGAACGTGGCTGAAAAAGAACAGCGACAAACCGATAATCACCGAACTGACGCCGAACGGATATACGTTCATCAACGTTCCTCGTGCGGCTGGACGCGGTGGTGGTGTCGGCGTCATCCACAGGAACACGTTACCATGCAAGATGCTCCCTAAAACGAACCATGAGTCTTTCGAACTGATGCGTATCCAGTTCACTGGAGCCACGTCTAGAACATTCAACCTGTGCACGCTCTAACATCATCGGCTAAGGCTCTCGTCATGAGCATCCAAATGCCAACTAAGACATCGACACATATAGTAAAATGCAATTACCGCTCGTTTGACGCCAATTCTTTCAACAATGACATTCGATCAACTTGTGAGTCACTGTCAGCCATGGTGTCAACATCCAGCGCAGCGGAACTCGTCACTGGCTACAATGCTTCACTAAGAAAATGTATTGACAAACATGCAGAGCGATGGACTGCCTGCCATGCGGGGTAATAAACCAAACCCGTGGTACAACAGCAACATCGATGACGCGAGGAGACGATGGCGAAAGAACGAGTCGTTGTGGAGACGCACAACGCTTGAGATTCTTCGACAAATGGTCGTTGATGCACGCGATGAGTGCAACAGGCTCACTGCCCTCTCGAAAACCAACTACTATCGAGATAAACTACTGAACGCTGACAACAGAAGCATCTTCAACATCGTGAAATCGCTGAGTGGGAAGCCATCACGTTCGTATCCCGAATATGACTCCGTCGTTGCCTGTTGCAATTCATTTTCGGACTATTTTAACAACAAGGTACCTGAAATTCGACTCGGCTTAAATGCTGCCAGACATCGCATCACACCACCGCGTGAAACACGTCGCTTTGTCACACAAATTGACACATTTACACATACAACAACACGCGAAGTAACAGCTATCATTGCTACAATGTGTAATTCTTGCACATTTGATCCGTTACCATCCGATCAAGTAAAACAGAACACCGACGTACTTGCGATCATTGTTGCTGATATAACAAATGCGTGTTTGGCAGAAGGAACAATGCCTGATGAACTGAAGCGAGCACTTGTGCATCCACTTCTGAAGAAGCCGTCACTGTGTAAGGATACCTTAAGTAACTACCGCCCAGCCATCAATCTGTCCCAACTTTCGAAAGTGATTAAAAAGGTTGTGGGCAACAGATTGAATATTCACTTAGCCAGTGAATCACTTACGGATACATTTCAGTTCACATACAAGCGAAACCACTCGACCGAGACAGCCCTACTGTGGGTCGTCAACGAGATCAGGACCGCGCTAGACCGTAGACAAGGTACGATCGTCGTACTCATCGACCTAAGCGACGCATTTGACATGTCAGAGCACGCAATACTACTGGATCGCCTACAACGAGGTTACGGCATCACCGGAGT
Source organism: Paraescarpia echinospica (assembly GCA_020002185.1). Lineage (NCBI taxonomy): Eukaryota > Metazoa > Annelida > Polychaeta > Sabellida > Siboglinidae > Paraescarpia > Paraescarpia echinospica. Next base: position 64,180,005 of record CM034538.1, read on the forward strand.
GGTTCTCCATTGACTGGAATCTTACCTAACTAATCGCAAGCAGAGTGTCGTTATCGGCCGCGTGTTATCCAGCGAGACGACTTTGTTAACGGGAGTGCCGCAAGGGTCAGTGTTGGGACCACTATTATTTTCACTATTCGTGCAGCCGATCGGTGATATAATTCACAAACACGTTTTAAAATATCACCACTACGCCGATGATTTACAACTGTTCTGTCACTTCGACCTGGATGCATCTTCTCTGGTGACCGCCGTGCGTCGGATCGAGCGACGTATTGATGATGTGATGGAGTGGATGACTTGGAATGATCTGCTTATGAATGACACCAAAACATAAATTCTACCTGTTGTCCCCAAATCAGCTCTGCCATCATAAGTGGGCTCCGTGTGCGCGTCGGGATAGATGAAATCAGTGCAACTGATCATGTTAGAAATATCGGCGTCCACCTTGATAGACACCTGAATATGACTATGCAAGTGTCACGTGCTGTCAGCAATTGCTCGCTGCACCTGCGCAACATCGGGTTGATTCACCGTTACCTAACTCAACCGACAGCGGAACGGGTAGTCAATGCTATGATTACATCCCGTTTGGACTACTGCAACTCTCTACTGTTCGGTCCCTCAACCAATAACATTGGTCGATTGCAGCGTCTCAGAATGCTGCCGCTCGCCTTATTACTCGACAGGCTCGTTGTGAAAGTGCGACCTCTTTTCTTCGCGAACTGCACTGGCTACCTATTCAACAGCGTATTGCATTCAAGATCGCTGTTCTTACGTACAAATCGCTGCACGAAGACCTCTCGCCTGTCTACATGCAGAAACTCGTGCGTGTCTACATGCCAGCCAGACGTCTTCGGTCTGCTGACTCGAACGCACTAGTTGTTCCGAGAACAGCAGAGCCGGTGACTGTACATTGCTAACGCAGCGGCAGCTGTGTGAAACGCTCTGCCGATAAGCGTTACCAGCAAAACATCACTGGAATAATTTAAATCTGTTTTGAAGACTCACCTGTTCACTGCAGCGTATATGTAACTAGGATGCTTACAACACTGTTTTACCATAGCTGATTGGTGTTTAACATTTATTTATTATTTATTGATCTATTTATTTACTTTTCATATACATCTTAGCCTAATTTATTGACGTTTACATTAATTTTAGTTTATTTATTAAAATTATATAACAACTATTGTTTTTTATTCAAATGCATTATTTTTAACATACATTTGTATATTGTTGTAAAGCGCTGTGAACAATATTGGATGTGGCGCTTAACAAAATAAATTATTATTATAATTATATACTTATTTGATTAGTTAGTTAGAAAATCGATTTAATTGAATACCCTCATTCAGGAATCAGGATAACATATCATATTCCTTAAACGGGAAAATTTATTTGGATACAGGTTCTCTTTTATGAACGAGCGGTGGCGCCATACCACGGAGATAATAATGCTGTTTTATGACTAATATTTATGTACACTCTCTATTCGCGATTATGATTACGTTGCGCGGCGCCACTGTTTGTTGTTTTCAACGGAGAGGCTCATTACATCAGCCTCAGTGGTGTTCGTAGTCACCACCCCTGGCCATCGAGGACAGCTGAATAAAGGTAACAAGTGAAATTAACTTTCAAGCTATTTTATAAAATAAAAATAAACTCTTTTTAACTGATAAGTCCGAGGAAACTTGATAGTTCGCTTACGTTACCATACGTTACACATAAAGTTTAGGTTGCAGCTTCAAACCCCAAAATACGGTGAATGCATGCTATACGTTAGGACAAATTGATAATCATTTATCCAAAGTTCCTTTTACCATGGGTAAATTACGCGGTGTAGGCTGGGACCAGGATTTCACGACTGTACGCTTTAAGCAGATGATTCTTGGGTACGTCAAGAGTTCCAGGGTGCCTACACGCCATTTACCGTTTTCCTACTTTTCATTTTTAATGGTAACTTTTATTTTCTGTTTTACGATTAAATAGGTATTTCTGATATGCAAGACATTTAATATATAACATTACTTTTACAGAGTAAATACAAGTTCTACTGCCATCGAATTATCGTTCAACGGAACCGAGGTTGAAATACACCATCTGCCGTTTCGAAAGATCGATAATTCTCTTCACTCCTTCAAACTTAATGCATATATATTTTTTACTATAATTCATTAATGATTAATAATTAATTATACAGTTGTAATTCGGTGCGGAAAGATGCAAATGTTGGCGGGGAAGAAACTCACGATAAACATTCACCTGCCCCGGTGTAGCTCTTCAAAAGCACCCAACTGCACCCCTTCGAGGTACCTCAGAATTGCCACATCGGTTCTGGTTCTGCATCAGTCATCACCTTAGACACGACTTCAAACTAAGCGGACTTTGCCGTTGTCCGTCTAGTACGTTACACGTTTTGTACTCACTCTTACAAGTTGTCCCGTCCAGTACGTTACACGTGATGTACTCACTCGTCCATATTGTCCCGCCCAGTACGTTACACGTGTTGTACTCACTCGTCCATGTTTTCCCGTCCGGTACGTATTCGTGTTGTACTCACTCGTCCATGTTGTCCCATCCGGTACAATACACGTGTTGTACTCACTCGTCCATTTTGTCCCGGCCAGTACGTTATACGTGTTCTACTCACTCGTCCATGTTGTCCCGTCCGGAACATTACACGTGTTGCCCTCACTCGTCCATGTTTTCCCGGCCAGTACGTTGGACGTGTTGTACGCACTCGCCCATGTTGTCCCGTCCAGTACGTTACACGTTACCATTTGTTAGAAAGTGTGTAATGCAACATTAATTTAGTAGCAATACATTCTGTCTTTTTATCGCAAACTCAGGTGGAAAATTAGTTTATGAAATATTATAATTTAATAAGATTTAACAAGATTGCCATCCAGAAAATTAACTCTAGTTGGCAAGTGGACAAGGAAGCCTTTTGGCTTATCGAGAGTCTTTTTATCATCGTGTATTCCGCCCTTTTAAGGTATGTGTCGATTTTATTTTTAAACATATTCTCGCTACCAGCACCAACACAATCAGGAGATAATCTGTTCCATTAATGTAAAGTCCTTTGTGAGAATGAGAACTTTCTTTTATCTAATCTATGCTGCTCCTTTAGTAATGTAACTTCATGCCCTCTGGTCCTTCTATCTTTCTTAACTGAAAAAAATATTTCTATCAATATTTTCATAACCATTAAACATTTTTAACACTTCTATATGATCTCCTCTCAATCTCCTAGTCTCTAGTGTTGTTAAACCACATTCTTTTAGGCAATTTCGTAACTAACACCCCTCAGTTTTGGTATCATTTTATTTGCTCTCCTCTGTACTCTTTCTAGCATGTCTATGTCCTTCCTGCAATATGGCCTCCATGCTTGAATACAATATTATAAATGAGGCCTAACTATTGTTTTGTACAGCGGTATTATTAGCTCTTTTTCCTTATACGTTATATTTCGCTTAATTAATCCAAAGATTTGATTTCCATTTGAAGCGGCAATATCGCACTGCCCTGAAATATTCATATCAGCACTAATGGTTAGCCATAAGTCCTTTTCTTTTACAGCAGTACTTAGTACAGTACCCCCCATTTTATATTATACATATTCGTTACCATGTTCTGTGTAGAGGCACTTACATTTCCCAAAATTGAATAACATTTGTCATTTTTCAGATCATTTTATCAACCTGTCAATATCATCTTGTAAATGCTGTCTATCTCCATCACGTTCAATCCTTCTAAAAAAATGTTATCATCCGCAAATGTCAACACCTTACTTGTTATATCATCGTCCAAATCGTTCACATATATATATATATATTAAGACTAATATAGGTCCCAGTACTGATCCCTGTGGTACCTCACTCAAAACTGATTTCCAGTTTGAAGTCTCCCCTCAACTACTACCCATTGTCTTCTGTCAATTAGCCATTTTTTCTATCCAGTTAATTAAACCATTTCCTATGCCATGGGCCTTTAGTTTAAGCAGTAATCTTTGATGTGGCACTTTGTCGAAAGCTTTCTGAAAATCTAAGTAGATGATATCTATTGGTGATCCTTCGTCTACCCACTCAGTGATATCTTCCAAAAACATAACATATTTGTTAAGCATGACCTCGCTTTTAGAAACCCATGTTGAGGTTGGTTTAACAAGTTATGTTTAACAAGAAAATACACCATGTGATCTTTAATTAGTCTTTCTAATAATTTGTAAATCACTGATGTTAAACTCACTGGTCTGTAGTTCTCTTATTTGTTTCTGGAACTTTTTTAAATAACGGTATACTGTTTGCTATTTTCCATTCTAGAGGAACCACTCCTTTTTGTAATGACAAGTTGAATACTGTTGTAAATGGTATGATAATTTGTTCTCAAATTTCCATTAATGGTTTGGGCGGAATCCCATCCACTCCAGGTGATTTATTATCCTTCATAGCCGTTATTTTTTCTTAGCTACCATCATAATTGTAACTGTCCTAAATATTAACTGTCCTAAATCTCCAATTATCCTGAACTTTCTGTTTGCTACGAACATATGCATACAAACTCTTGCTATCTTGTTTTATATTACAAGCCAATGTTTGTTCGTAGTTTCTCTTCGATTTTCTAATTTCAGTTGTACCTTGGTTTAGTGCTTTTTTTATAAATGTTGTAGTATTCGTCATTTCCAGTACTTCTATATGACTTCAACATTGTTTGTTTGTACTTAATTTTCTAATGGCTTCTTTCGATATGTATTTCTTTCTAGACCGTTTGCTTTGTTTTTTTCAAGGGAACACATTTATGGACGATGAACTCAATTTCACTCTAAGAAATTCCAGCTTTCTGTTGCTGTCTTATTTTTCAGCGTGTTGTTCCTGTCTTTACTAAATATTCCTCATTTCCTTATATCTTCTTTTGGGGCAATTTCTCCTGAACTGCTTTTTATTATTTCTTTCTGATTTTACTTTGATGGTAAAATGTATCTGGCTGTGATCACTACTTCATAGTGGCTCACATAATTTGATATTGTCAACTAATTAATGTTGTGAGGACAAAACTATGTCCAACACATTCTCAGCCCTGGTTGGCTCTAGCACAAGTTGAGAAAGGAAACTGTATTGTACTGAAACTAACAACTTGTGGTCCTCACTCCCCGTACTCTGTACATTTTTCCATTGTATATGACTACATAATAATACAGTCCCGTTTGCTGACTTCCCTTACAGCGTTTTGTACTTTCTCATTTTCTTCTATGCTTATGTTTGGACTTCGATAAACTAACCCAACCGTTAACGTTGAGTTTCCTGTAACTATGCTACACCAAACAGCTTCTTCGCAATCTGCTTCTCTTTCTAATTTTATTTCATAAGCCTGGATAGATTCTTTAACATTTAAAATAACTCCACCTCCCAACACCCCACGCACTGAGAGGCGAATCCCTCTTCCTTGGTCTCTGCCCATGACTTCACACAGCCGGATAGGGCAAAACCCACACAACTGTGGCAGTCGTCGCACCCCAAGTGTCGTTTTGCCTTGACTTGCCGCTTGCAAGGCGCCATATCAGAATTTATACACGAGTCTCACCATTCTCATTTTTATTGCCCAAGTTTCGTTTCGCTTGTAGACACAAATATCGATGTGCCGACAGATGCGCTTGGGGTTGGCGACAAGGGGTATGGGCACGTGGGGAGGAGCGCGGTAGCAGCGAAATAGCACATTGGACTATATCAAGATTTCCCGCAGTTTCGATTCCTCTTGTTGCCTTTTTAAGCTTGGCTAATTTCGTACACTCCTCGTTGCTTCAATTCACTCGGATGTTTAAAAGCTGTGGACAGTGGTGAGTATTCAGTATGTTTACGCAGAGTTTATGCACAGCAACTGTAGCGTGGCCGAATGTTTCACAGAGAAGTAGAGATGGACTTGTTGGAATGAATGGGTCTGGTAGGGGTGAAGTGTAAAGCGCTTTGAACAGTCCTAAGGTCAGGATAGCATGACGTATAAAACTTATCTTTACAAGGCAGTGACACAGTGTAGCTACGACTGAGGTGCCTGCCAAATCCGATGTTTTCGCTCGTTTAATTTTTAATTCCATAATCGAAAGAAACCTACACAGTATCGACTGCGTAAATAGAGAATGTTATCTTTTGTAAAAATATTGTTGCTAGTTGTGACCAAAGCCCGTGTGGTCAGAATGAGTCAATTGCACCATAAACGGGCAATCTGTTGGTGATGAGGTCCCAAAACGGACATTTTCCTTTTTGATATTTTATAGAAGAAAGTCCTAAAATAAAAATAGCTTTTATATTTATGAGAACGTAAGCAAGAATATACTTTGTCAACAATCGGCAAATTAGTATTCCTCAAAACAGTTAACTACGCATGTAAATCCCAACATGGCCCTTTTGGTAACAAAGGCAGAAGCGTAGTAAGTTCACCGGGGTTTCCAGAGAATCCCCCGAGTTACTTGGTGAAACTTAAAGTCAGGTTAGGACATATATTTTCGCTGGTTTTTGTGAACATTAGCAAGCCAAAACATTTTTTGAAACGTCATGACATGATGAACCAGAAAACCAATGTTTCCATTTGCCCATAAGCATGCAAGTCGGCTATTTTGTATTTTAAAAAATGGCCTCCAAAATATTTTTTCCACGTATCTTAATAACTGCGTCACCTAAAGCTACAGTGTTTGCCTATATATATATATATATCCCAATGTATAACATTTGAAATATTTTATCCTTAGAACCTATAATATATATATATATGAATGTCAGCGAAGGTCACCCATAATATTTCTGAAGTCGCTATCGACCAACCTGTACAAAAAGCGTAAAGTTTATGGGCCTATGTGATGTATATGTTGAGATATCGTGACATTTATATTAACGACCGCCATCTTTAAAAATGGCTAGATGTGAATATCGGAGGAGTCCCAATGTATCAAATTTGAAATATGTTATCCTTAGAACATATATACATATATATATATATATATACACATATATATATATATATATATTATATAAACAAAGGTAAGGCTAACAGTAACGTGAAGTCTGTCTTACTTTATGGCTCAGAGTGCTGGCGAGTGGTAAAAAGGAACATGACAAAGATCGATTCCTTCCACAGTGGATGCCTGAGGAAGATCTGCCGGATAAACTGGCGTAATAGAATATCCAATGTGGAACTCTATAAGAAGACCGGCTGCAATAGTGTGGTCCTAGAGATAAAATGCCGACGCTTGCGATGACTTGGACACATCCTTAGAACGGGTCAAGACCGCATTCCTAAAGTCGCCCTGAAATGGACACCACCTGGGAAGAGAAAGCCGGTGTCCCGGGCCCCGATTCAGCCGTGCCAGGATTCCTCAAAACGCATACTGCGCATGCGCGCGCAGGCGCAGTAGGCACTTTGATGAGATGTGACGTCACGTTTTTCACAGTCGTGCCAGAAGTATCCGCGGTCGTATAGTTTATGTGAATTAGTAGTTGTACGTCGATTTATTTAGTTCTGCGTGTTTTTAAGGAGGCGTGGTGAGTATGGAGGACAGATACAACAAATACGTGATGTATATGACATGCTTGAAGCATTATTTGGTGCATGGCACACATCGACCAGGACTCGGAGCAGGACTGGCAGGAGCCGACAAACGCATCAGGAATGCGATACACAAAGCGGTCAATAAATACGAAATAGACGGTGGGTAAAATGTTAGCGATCCAAAGAGTCATAGTCCTAACTAGTAATCAACTGATGCAGTAGAAGTAAACTTAGTCTTAATTTGTTTCTCATTAAATACAACAACACGTTTCCCGAAAGGACGACGCTATTCGCACAGCTGCTCCGCGTATGATTATGCTGGTGAGAATAAAATTCGTACTCCCTAGTGATTTTATCGTGTCAACAAAAGCAGAACATACTTTCACAAGATATCTATATTCAGCTCTCTATTCTCAAATTCTTTGAACGTCGTGCAAACAAACTCTTAGAAAAGTTGTTTTGAGTGAAGTAGGCCTACTTAGAGTCACTAAATAGACCAAAACAGAAAGTCTCTCAAGAGACGCCTACTGCCCAAAATCGTGCATACTATCTGCTGTGTAAGTGCGTGTCACATGATTGTTATACAAGATCAGACACTGTATTAGTAAATGTTTTGTTAAATTATTTGATTTGTTTTATCTCCTGTTGAGCTGACAAAATGCGGTACACTTAGTCGACGAAACATTGACTCAGAAGTCCAGGCCAACTCCTTTGCTACAAACTCTATTAAAAGTAATTTTTTCCCGAAAAAGGTATGCTTTGTTCATTGTTATGAAACAACTGTTTGTTACTTCTTATTCTTCACAATAGCGTGGTGACCTCTGTACAAGGTAATGTAATGCTCATATATTATCTTCTTCACATCTGTGTGGTGACCTCTGTACAGAGGAATATCCCACAGTAACCATATACGTGGGTCTAATTTAAAGTAAGGTTGATAACAACAATATATTATGAAGTTTAGCTTCGATTAATTGACTCAATGACCTAATGTCTGAAATGGTTAACTGTTTTTTCCTATATAATTTTCAGTATTATGTTTAATTTGAACAGAACAACGTTAGGGCATCAAGAAACTGGCAAACTATATCCCAAATGACGGTTTACCCTTTTTGATAATTAAATAATAACAATTGTTAGACCCAATTTAGTAGTAAACCTAAATTGTCTCTTCAACTACAAAAGTATTGATTTACGGCATAATTATTAACCACCACTCTACTGTCTACTGGTTCTTCGCGCCCTTCTAAAGGCTTGTATAGCGCCTGGAGATATGATAAAGGTGGCAGATATTATGTATGGAATGTATTATTTTATGTTTTGTTTGTTTATTATACTTATTTCATGTTCTACGTTTTAGAAGATGATCAGTACATGAAGTTGAAACTCTGTTGTACGATATCTGAACAAGAAAAACAACCGACTCCCCCAATGTTGACAGCTTGCAACAAAAACGGACTGCACAAAGACACATTGTTTGATCGTCATTTTCTGGACACATGCTGCATCTGCAAAATAAAAGAACTCGTTTGTTGAGAATTGTGTTTTGTAATTATGAAAAATAAATGTGCTGATGATGTTTTAATAAGGAAAGGAAGTACAGTGCATTCCACGTAACTCGAACTCGGTTAAGTCAATTTTAATTCAAGTCAACTCTTTTCCCTCAACCCTGGCTGTCTTTGTATCTTAGATGGTATAACATAATTTGCATAAGTCTACTTCTCTAAGTCCAAGTCGACGCGATTTCTTTGCACGCTCATATTTCTTTCATTCGGTTAACTCAAATTTATTAAATCTTTACTATCAAACATTTAAATTTTGTCCGCAGGTATGGATATAAAACGCTATTACCGTATTGGTAAAGTGATTTTTGTAAGGATTTAGTTACTATTTCACATGACATTTCTCTCACTCAGAATGTTTTGATTTTACTAACTTATATTTCACTGTCTGTTGGAATTAGTGCTCAGAACTCTTGTTAATTTGTTTCCACATTATTTCTCACTAATGCTGTTTGACCACACCGGGCAATGCCTAGGCCAAGAGAGAGGTTACCATAAAGTCTTTCAAAGATAATCAGCTTGCCTTTTTGAGTAATTGATTAACTTTATAAAACAAATTTTTTTTTGTAATTGATAGTAGATGTTAATGTCTTGGTTTTAGTTGTTGGTTCGATCCCAACTGGTATTGCACTTTGTGCAAAATTACCCCTGGCATGGGCTTATTGACCGAAACATTGTATCTCCTCTTGTAATTATATTGATGTTGAATTGGAAATGCTCACCAAACAGTTATTATTTTCAACATTTAATTAATTTACTGTGACTAATTATTTCTGGTGCTGTGGAAATGATGCATTATAACTGATTACATTAATAAATATTTGCCCTGGAAATGACAACATAATGAGTCAAATCCCTTATATTAAAATAATGGCTTATTTTTAGGGTATTTTAATAAACTTATGCTGGACAAAATTTTAAAATAAAGGCATTGGGCAAGGTCCTGCAAGGGCACTTTCCCTAAAAATGAATGTACAGTATATACATATCCATTGACTTAGATTATAAAATGATCTTCAATCCACCAAAACTTAGATAAGATAGGAAATGTCTACAAGTGTTAATGTAAAGCGTATATGTAAAGAGCTGTTCTGGAATTTAAGTAAATAAATCTTAAGTTTCAAAATCATATAACTAAATTGCAGGTTTAGTTTTCTGCCGAGCAGAAAGGTATTTCTGCCGTGCCCATGGCAGAAATAGGGTAGAAAGGGGGGCTTTTCCAAGGGGTAGCATTTGCCCGGAGGGGTTTTGTCCAACTATTTGCATTCATGTGTGAATTTTGTTGTGCCCATGTGTTAGTTATTGTAGCAGCCCATTTGTACTTCCAGTGTATCATTGCAACATAACATACACACTGTGTGCCACATTTGAATGTCATGCATGTAATATTTCCATGCAGTCCATTTGCATATATAATGTAAAACTTCAACAGCCGTTTTCTTCATTTTCACTTTTTGACCCCTACCAGGTTCACTGCTCCATAACTTCGCCAATTTTTGTAGCAGTCATAATTTTTGAAACCGTGTAAAGCACCCTACCCAACCTTTACAAGAATGTAAGAAAACAATGTTACAATTTTTCTGACTTATCACTCATTTGGTCAGAGGTCACATATAGACGTATTAGACCAAAGGACTTCAGGGCCACTTGGCTACTTTTTACTCTTTCTCCTATCTCTGCTCTCTCAGTCCATGTGCAGCCTAGTTTTATTACCAGCCTAGAAGTCGGCTGGTAATTATAATTAGTTATCACCTGGTCATCTTGTGGTCAATGGAAAGTTTGGTTTTGAAGCACCTGACCACTGTTGTATCCAACTAACCAGGCTAGCTGCTAGAGATTGCTATTGTTTCAGTGGTTGGGCGAGCTGATAAGACAGGTTTGCTAGTTGTCTATGTCTTAATAACTTGTTGGGGCTGGCACCACAAGATGACACTGTAATGGTGTAAGAAGGAAATAGAAATGTTGATATTGATAGCACAGGTAGAAAGTATTTCTGCCGCATGGTTTCTTCCATGAGGACAAAAACATGCAAACCCTGCTCAATTGTTATGCTAGAAACAAGTATCTTGAGCACTGAATTGGATGATGCTTCAAAGTACCGACATTTACAAATAATGCTTATGTGACTTAATAAATATTTGTAGATAATGTAGCATTGGTGTACAAACCACCCCACACCAACATACGTCAGCGCATCATCATTGATGTGGATGAAAGGAGAAGAATCCTGTGGCAGATGCACTCGGCACCGCATGCTGGTCACAGTGGCATCAATGCCACAGTAGATAAGATCACCCAGCGCTTTTACTGGAAGGGTTTGAAAGATGACGTCAAGACATACGTAAGTGGCCTTCACATTGGCAGTTCTACTTCATATATTGTAATCCATTTTTGAAGCCAACTGGTTGTTTTAATGTTGCATGTTTAACAAACTAGATGTCTGATATTGTTTATATATAATCAGTTTTACCTATTGTGTGTTTTGCATTGAATTTCAGCACTCAAGCCATAAATTAAATCAAACATTTAGATACACTATATTTGTCAGAAATTGATTAAAAAAAGTCATTGTAATGAATTTGAATTGTTATAGCTTTTAGCTACAACAAATTATTTATTCTCACATAAGCATGTTGTATTTACTTTGTTATTGGCAAGTCTTTCTTATAATACGTAATTGCAGGACAATTATTGTATTTACACATTTTGCTTGGTCAGTCGCCATCTAGTTATGTTTTTATTTAATCACAGTCCATTCCATATATCTGATTTGGTTTATTTAATGTTACTGACTGGTTAGTACCTTCCCTGTACGTTAAATGACATTTAAATATTATATGTTGTACTACTAACCACTATACATTTCAAATTTTAAAAGTAATTATCAAGTACTTCATCACTAGCACCAAGTAAATACACTGGTTCAAGTTAATTTATCTGGTCCATCTCCAGCCTATAGCCTAGTGTTAGAAATGTCTTAGTCAGATCAGGCATAACACCATAATTGACTACAGTTTTATTAAACAGTATTACTAAATGAAGAAATAATTACTATTGTAGCATGATGAGGCTTTGGCAAAGGGTGTGGCAGTTGGCCTGATGGGTCAGACCCAGGCTTCTCACTACCGAGAGTTCGTGACCGCCCGACTGGTGGAAGAGGGCAGCAGTGATTCTTGCTGCAATCCCACCTGCCGGTCCAATAGAGACTACACAGACTGGGTGGAGTGCGAATTTTTTTTTCATGGTGGCACTTGCAGTGTGCCGAACTGGTAACAAAACCATTACAGTTCTACTGCACACTCTGTACTAAGATAATATAGTAGAACTGTACTAAGAGAGTACAGTAGAACTCTACTAAGAGAGTACAGTAGAACTGTACTAAGAGAGTACAGTAGAACTCTACTAAGAGAGTATAGTAGAACTTCACAATGTAGTTAACCCTGCAAATTGGCACCCTGTCACTGTGTTAATTTTTTTAATCATTTATCATCAAGCAACTTTTCTCTTTAAGGTGGTTATACTGTACAGTGAACTAAGATGGTGTAATGTGTGCAACCTGGCCTAAAAATTACTAACAGGAGGATAATGCTCCCCAAAGATCTATGCAAGTTACTAATGGAAACTTAGTAAATAACTTGTTGGCAAAGTTATTCATTGCTGAATTGATTAGTGAAAGAATTCAAGTTTTGAGAAAGTGTTGAAATTTTAATACACAACATTTGTGACCCACCATGCCAAAATGAGACGCAACTTGAGAAATTTGTGGAAATAGTTTAGAACATTGTCAGCAATAAAAAAATTGACAGTTGTCACAAAACTAAGTACGAAACACATGTTGGTAACATTTTTACAATTTTCACATCACAACTAACACATGACAGATTTGTATATTCACGATGGATACTCAATAACAAATTGTGACAGTGACGGCTCATAACTCGTAATGACCATCAGTAAGAAGTGTCTCATTTTGGAATGGTGGGTTACATTTATGAATTCAGCCAACGCACAGAGAGAATGCATATTTCATAGGTGTTGTTGTTTGGTATAGTTGGTCTTTGAGGTAAGAAAATGATACGTTGAGTGTGCGCATAGGTTAGTTTGTTAGGAGCCAGCAAGTTTGGCTATGAATGTGCTTAAATGTTTCTTTTGTGAAGTTGTCGATGTATGGTATATTAATATATTGGCAATGACTGAAAACAGTTGAATGCAGTCAGTTGAATGTGTTGCTAATAATACCAAATATCGGTTGGTTGACTGGTTGTTTAGCCTAGATGACTTGTGGATTGGATTTGTTAAATTGTACACCACAGAACATGATATTGTACATAATAAACTCAGTTGTTATTGAATAAGAGGTGTACGACTACAGTAGTTTCGAAATTAAGTAGAAAACAGTTTATTTTGTATAACCAATCAGATTCGGAAGTAATAACAGCCACATGTGTTGTTCCACAAGGTTCTATGCTAGGTCCAGTTCTGTTCATGTTATATTAAAACAACATTGTTAAAACAATAAATATATTATTTACAGATGGCACAAATAGGTTTCACTTACACACAAATGTTACTAGGCTTATTGAAGAAGTAAATTCAGAACACAATATGACATCAGCATGGATTCATTGTAACAAAATATCACTTAACATAAATAAAACAAATTTATTATATTTACTCCTGAAAATAAGACGATGATCATGATGTAATTAAAATAAATGTAATTAGTATAATTCAAGTTACTTCAATAACATGTTTAAGAATTTACCTATTTCATTTGTATGTGAACCAGTAGCACCCTTTGTGTTTTATATATATATATATATATATATATAAATTAAAGCCACTTTTATCACACAATGTGCTGTGCCTTAATATGTGTGCAAATAGTTATCCATCAAATAAAGGATAAATAAACATAACATTTTTACATAAGAAGGCAATCAGAATAAGTAGGCCTACTATATTTTTATTTATTAAAGCAACAAATTAATTGTGTTGATTAATTTACCACAATTTCAAGAAGAAAGTATTTCGTATGCACAAAAGAATAGCACGACACCGCGGCGGTGCATATAGACAGTGCCGTGCGCCACATATCACGATAGCCTCGGTACTAGTTATAGCCTCCATTACAGACCATGAACAACAAAAAGAGGGCTCTAAATCACACAGTATGTTTGTGTGCGTGAAAATAATCATGCCAGTTATTCCATTTTATTTTTAATATGTATACTAACAATCATACTGGAAAACATTTCGTATTACTAACGCAAACCACCTTAGTAACAACGCGGAATCCTGGCACGCACCTACTCTGGGCCCGCTACCGTCGCGGGCCGAAAGTAGGCGGTGAATCCTGGTAAGGGTGAACCGGGACGCCGAAAGACCCAGGGCAGGACAATGATAGCAGAACTGGCTGAGATGAAGCTTTCGTGGGGCAAGGCACAGTCCATTGCAAAAGACCGAACCCGGTAGAAAGACATTGTCGAAGCCTTATGTCCCACTAGGAACTAAGAGAATAAGTAAGTAAGTAAGTAAGTGACTGTCTATGAAATATTGCGTGTTGTCATTGTAATCGGTTATTTTTGGAAATACAGTAGGCCCGCAAGACTTCACTAGTGTGCGTTCTACATCTAGAATTTAGATCACCAGCTGTACACATTTACACCAAGTGTGGGATATTTTACTTTCCCTTGCATAGACAAGAGTACGGACCAACGACTACCTTCTCCTGCATTTCCACCGGGGGCCATGGTCCACAAGGGCACTTTAAACGGTAAAAGGGCACAGTTTTGATGAAGACCGCCAACACATGCCGGCGCACGGATGCACGTATATGCGCGCATGCACGCACGCACGCACGCACGAGATAAGCGAACTACGGAGACACATTATGTATTATCCAGTAATGCTATGCATAACTTGTCGGTAGATATCAGCTAACTATTTTCTGTAATAAACAATCCAATTGTGTTGAACCTACGTTAAACGAGGCTGGATTAGTTTAGATGTGCAACTGAGGGTAAACCAATTTGTTTAGGACCTTTGGTGAACAAATTATTGAGCTGTGGAAGTTATTTATGTAGTCAGTTCAGATGTCAGGCTCAACTAAGATGATCATTCCCTTTTCCAATGATGTTTGTTGGCACTCACCATTAAAGTGCACATTTCGGATTTATACCCTGCTGATTCTCAATGGCAGAACCCTGAGCTCGTTTGCTATACAAATTAAACAAGAGTGGATGTAGTTGGTAAATGTCATTTAATAATTGTACCAACAGGAGTAGTGATTCAGGCGGCCCCAACACCGGTCATGACCCCAGATCAAAGGCTTTTGCTTTTTTTATAAGTAGACTTCCTACGGTTTTTTAGTAGTAATGTTTTAGTAAACGTCAAAGTGATTGATGGGTTTCCTTAGAAAGAGGGTGTCGCCCTCTAGTGACTAATTAGGTACTAAATAGGTAAATAAATAGGGTAATTAATTAAGTACTAATTAGTAACAAATGAGTAGTGCATTCACTAGAGGGTAGCACTAGCAATAACTAAAAGGTTATGTAATGGTTATGCGGTGTCACGTGCGCTTCAAATTATATAATGGTGTGCTGACATCTAGTGACTGAAAAAGAAAGCATGTCCCCCTAGTGACTGAAAAACGTCGATGGCAGTGCATATAGGCGAGCGTAACGTTGTCGGCGCACCAGTTGTCGCTATGGACGGAAAGTGGAAGCACCCTTTTACGTGTATAGTGTCCGGCCCTACGGGGTGCGGGAAGACTACTTTCGTTGTACACCTGTTATAGTTTGCTTCGTGTATGATTTCGCCGCCACCGGAGAAAATTCTGTGGTGTTACGGCCAGTGGCAGACCGCTTACGACTCTATGACCGGCGTAGAATTTGTAGACGGTTTGCCGGATCCGTCGCTTCTGGACACCAAAACGAGGACGCTTCTAGTGCTCGATGACCTTATGTCGGAGACCAATAGTAGCGTCACGAAAAAAGTCACCACTGCAACGCGTCCGTCGTACAGCTTTTGCAGAATCTCTTTCCGAAAGGGAAAGAAAATCGCACAATCAGCTTAAACGCGCAGTATATGGTCCTCTTCAAGAGTCCCCAGGACGCTGGACAAGTAGGTCACCTGGCGAAACAGATGTACCCGGGTAGTATCAACTACATGGTGGAGGCGTACAAAGATGCCACGTCGGCCGCCTACGGTTACCTCCTGGTGGATCTGAAACAGGAAACGCCGGAAACCATGCGCCTGCGTACGGAAATTTTTCCCGACGACCCCATTCAGTACGTCTATGTGCCGACGAGACTATAAAAAAGGCGGGGCGCGCCGCGGCCGCCGTCATTCGACAGGATGACAGATCGCGTGAAGAGGCACATCCTTGCCCTGCAGCTGTTGCGTCGATACCAGCGGAATACGAATCTGAGAAAGGCGGCAATCGCCCACGCGGACGCCGACCTCATCTGCAGTCTGGCCGACTGCGCGTATAACATTCTGCGAGGGAACGTGAAATTGACGCCTAACAACCGAAAAGCGCTGATAAAGTACAGGAACAATTTGCGCAAGTTAGCGTCGAAAAAAGTACCCATCAAACGGAAGAGGGCCGTCCTGCAGACGGTTTCGGGCGCGTTTCTGACGGCACTGCTGGCGCCGTTGGCGAGCACCTTTCTGCCCCTCCTCAGGCAGGCTTTCGGTTGATGCAGCACGCGAAGAAGATGGCGCTGGTAGACCCCCGGTTGGTGGAGCGCCTACTTCCGTTACTATCGCAACCGACCACGACCACGTCGCGTGTGATGAGTAGCCTGGACAGCGACATGAAAGCCGTTCTCGAGCGTGCAGATTTATCCGAAGGCGAAAAGGTGGCGGCGTACAATCAACTGCTGAGTCGTTACAACGCCATGGAGGCGTCTCGCGCGCAGCAGCCGATGCGCGTGTCCGTAGTGAAGAACGAGTCGTCGTCGTCCGATCAGTCGCCGCCGCCGCTGCCTACGTCCGACCAATTACCGGGGGAGATGGAGAGCGAGGTCGTGAAGAGCGTACCGAAAGTGCTGAAAGAAAAGGCCCGCCTCCTGTTGACGCGACTGAAAGCCGACCCGCTGATTCGCTGGAACGATCGAGCGGAGCTCGTGTACGACGGTACGCCTATCGCCGGAAGCAATATGGTAGATCTCGTGAACGATCTCATGCGAACGAGGAAGAGGTCCCCCGCGCCGGTTGGCTGGGAAGTGTTCGGCGATCATATAAGGCGGCTGAACGTTCCTATGGAGTTCGTCGGCAACCCCCAGCGTCGGGCGTATATACAGCGCGCGCAGAAGCGAAAGGGGCGCACTCGGTCCGTCGAGCGTATGCCGTGGTCCAGCTTTTAGCGCCCCCGTAGAGGATGCCCCCGCCCGAAGATCAGTACTCGTCGTCGTCGTCGCCGCCGTAATTGCGGCGGTCATCGTCGCCGCCCTCTTGTTCGCCGTATCGTCGTCGTCGGCGCCGCACGATCCATGGCGGTGGTGCCCCGGCGGACTCGTGGTGCGCAACGAAAGCGCCAACAACGCGACGGCCGACCGAAGCGCGTCTACTTCGACCCGAAACGGGCAGGTAGTTATGGCGGCGTCGACGCGTTGCACCGGGCGTCCGCGGTGCCCAAGCCGATCGTCGGGCGGTGGCTGGCGGAGCAGGACGCCTATACGCTTCACAAGCCGGTTAGGCGCCGATTTAAGCGACGTCGCGTTATCGTGGGCGGTCGAAACCAGCAGTGGCAAGCCGATCTCGTCGACGTGGTTAACTGAAAAAGCACAACGACGGCATAGCGTTCCTATTGACGGTCATCGACGTCTTCTCGAAGCGGGCGTGGTGCGTTCCGTTGAAGCGCAAATCCGGTCCGGCGCTCGTCGCGGCCTTCGAGGGGCTGCTGTCGTCGCCGCCGCACGTCCTGCAGACCGACAAGGGGACAGAGTTTCTCAACAGGCCCCTTCAGACGCTTTTGAAGGCGCGCGGCGTCCACCATTTCGTGACGCACAACGAGGAGACGAAGGCGAGCGTCGTGGAGCGATTCAATCGTACGCTGAAGACGCGCATGTGGAGGTACTTCACGAAGCATCAGACGCTGAGGTTCGTGGAGCCGTTGCAGGACTTCGTGCGGTCGTACAACAACGCCTATCATCGAAGCATCGGTAGAACGCCGGCGAGCGTCGACGCGTCGAATCAGGAGAGCGTGTGGCAGCGTCTGTACGGCGGCGGAGGGTGTCAAAAAAACAAAAGCAAGCCGAAACTTCGAGCGGGGGATCGCGTACGCATCAGCAAGGCGAAGGGCCTCTTCAAGAAGGGGTACATGGCTAACTGGAGCGAAGAGTTTTCACCGTCGTAGATTTGCACCCGACCGAGCCTCCTGTTTACCGACTGATGGACGACGCCGGCACGATACTGGACGGCACCTTCTACGAGCCGGAGCTACAAAAAGTGATCGTTGCGAAGGACAAACTATATCGGGTGGAAGCCGTTCTACAGAGACGTCGTCGACGACACGGTAAGGGCGAAGAGGTGCTCGTCAAATGGTTCGGCTATCCGGCCTCGTTCAATAGCTGGATCAACGCCAAGGAACTCGTGGACTATAAGGGCTGATGGCGACGCGTTGTTGGACGGAATACGCAGAGCGCTGGAGACTTTCTTCCTACATCCGGCGCCGCTACCGTTGTCGCTGCGGCCGATGCTATCGACGTCGACCGCAACGTCGGCGAACTCGCTCTATGATTTATCTGCGTGACCTATAAGGGATGAAAGACGCGGGGTGCTGGCGACTGCACGAGGCGGGACTGTGCAACGGCTTTTCGTTTTTTATAAGGGGACCGTGCTGTATTAGTAGAGGAGAAGAGGGCCGCGCCACCACCACCACCGTCGCCCCACGCCCGTCGACGAACTCGCTCTATGGGGTGCCTGCGCGATAAAGGAACGACGCCGTAGCGTCGGACGGCAGTAGCGCGATGTGTACGGACGAGACGACAGCAGCAGCAGCAGTAGCAGCCAATGCAGAAGCCGGCCACCGCCGTCGACACAAGCGCATTTGTCGGTACACCCGCCGACGACTCATGCGTCTCTGTGGGTGCGCCCGATGCCGTCGACGCCTCCTCCGTCACGAGCGTTCCTTGGCGTCTCTGCGGCAACGAATGCCCTAAGGCCGAGATCGTCTTCCTGTGCCAGATCGTCGTCCTGTACACGGTGATCGTCGTCAGTATATACAATCTAACGCGCGGCACGGGCGACTCCAACCTGTGGACGGCGCTGCTGAGTAGTTGCCTCGGCTACCTACTGCCGAGTCCGTCTATGAGACGCGATGGCGTCGTCTGACTTTTACGTGACGTTGCCGAGCAACGCGTCTATGAAGGCGCACCCCGAAAACACGTTGAGGCACTACACGACGAATCTGCCGCAGCGCTTCGACCTGTCGGGGCAGTGGGAATGCGGGCTGGTGTCGCTACAGTACACGCATAGCTGGTACAATGTGAGGCCGGCGGACTCCTACTTCTTCGTGGCGTGCGAGACGGGGGAGGTGGGCGTTTTCACCACCGAGGCCGGGGGAAAAATTGCCCGACAGGGCAACATTCCGCACGGCTTTTACAACAACGCCAAAAAGCTGATGCGCAAAATCAACGAGGAGTTGACGAAACTGAGCAACGACACGGTCAAGGCGCGAATAGTGTACAGCGCCATCACTAATCGGATGACGTTGCTTCTATCGCCGGGCGTCGAAATTAACATGCCGCGGGACGGGCGCCTGAAACAGATACTAGGCTTCGAGTCGAACTATATCGCGAGTTACGGGTCGCCCGCGGACGGCGGCTCCCTGCCCCCGGGGTACCTGTTCGAGTTCGAGGTGAGCCACCCGGTGGACCTGAACGGCGGCGTCGACACCCTCTTCGTGTACATGGACATCGTGGAGTCGCGCATCGTCGGCGACGTATTTGCTCCCCTCATCCGATCCGTCCCCGTCTACGGTTCGAACGGCAGCATCGTATCGAACGTCTTCGACCGCGTCCAATACGCGCCGCTCCTGCGGCGCCAATTCGATTCGATCGAGATAGATATAAGAGACAACCTCGGTCGGTCGATACCATTCGAGAACGGAAAAGTCGTGACGACGCTTCACGTCAGACGCTGCAAGTCGAAACTGTTCTGACGATGACGCGAAACGTGTACGAGGACTACTACACGCGGCAGGTCGGCGGTGGCCTGCCGGTGTTCGTAGGCACCCGATCGCAGCGTGGGCACGGACTGGGTAATCTCTTCGGCAGCCTGTTTCGAAGCGCCATGCCGCTTATCAAGAGGGGGGCCGTGGCGCTGGGCAAGCGCGCGCTCTAGACGGGCGTGCGCGTGGCGCAGGACGTCGTCGCCGGCGGCAATCTGAAACAGGCGTTAAAGAGGCGCGCGAAGGAGGCGGGCGCCGACCTTCTCGACGGGCTGTTGAATAGGCCCCCGCCGCCGAAAAAGCGACGACGACGCATAAAGCCGCCCGGCAAGCCGGCGACGGCCAGAAAGAAGAGGCGCCGTCGAAAGAGGCCGAGCGACGACGTATTTCCCGCGTAGTAGGATCGTGCATCGGTAGACGTAAAGAGCTTTACCTCGGCGCCCTTCTCGCCGGGGGCCGCTGAATGCCCTCCCGCGGCGGCCTACGAAAAAAGCGACGATACATAAATCCGACCGGCAAGACGGCGACGGACAGTAAGTGGAGGCGCCGTCGAACGAAGCAGACGTATTTTCCAGCGCCGCCGTAGGATGGCGTTCGTGCATCGGCAGTCGTGCGAGGGCGTAAAGTCCGAACTGGACCTGTTCAGCGTTCCGACGACGCAGACGAGCATCGAGAGCGGTCAGTGGATCGATCACCAGCCGCTGACGGCCCTCGACGCTGGCGGCCCTATCGAGTTTCTCATTCCGGGTTCCGGAGACGACTACCTGGACCTGTCGTCCGTTAGACTGTACGTGCGCGCCAAGGTGGTGAAGGGGGACGGTACCGCTCTCGCGAAAGACAGCGTCGTGGCACCCGTCAACAATTTCCTGCATTCGATGTTCAGTCAGGTCGACGTGACGCTGAACGGCACGCTCGTGACGCCGTCGTCGAATACGTACCCGTTTCGGGCCTACATCGAGACCCTGCTCAGTTACGGGCCCGACGCCAAAAAGTCGCAGCTCGAGGCCGACCTGTGGTGCAAGGACACCGCCGGGCGCATGGAGGCGACCAACAACAACAACGGCGGGTACGCGCATCGGCACGATTTCATACACGATAGCCGCGAGTTCGACATGAAAGGACGCCTGCACGTCGACGTGCTCATGCAAAACCGGTGCCTGTTGAACGGCGTCGACCTGAAGATGCGACTGGTGCGAAGCAAGGACGACTTCGCACTTATGGGCGACGTCGTCGATCCGGGGTTCAAGATCGTTCTGCTGGAGGCCTACCTGCAGGCGCGCAAGGTCAAGTTGAACCCGGCCGTCCAGTTCGGCCACATCAAGGCGCTGACGTACTGGTCGGCCAAGTATCCGATGCGCCGCGTCGACTGCAAGGTGTTCTCGATACCGCAGGGTACGATGTCGCACACGCACGAGAACCTCTATCTGGGCACGCTCCCGAGATGCGTGTTCATGTGCCTGATCGACAACGACGCTTACAACGGGGCTTACGATACAAACCCGTTCAACGCGAAGCACAACGACATAAACTTCTTCGCCCTCTTCGTCGACGGACGCCAGGTGCCGAGCAAGCCGCTGCAGCCGGACTTCGCGCATCGGCGCTACATCCGAAGCTATATGAACCTGTTCGCCGCGACGGGGAAGGCGTACGAGGACGAGGGGTTCGACGTGACGCGCGGCGAGTTCGGCAGCGGCTACACCATATTCGGCTTCGACCTGTCGCCCGACTGCTGCGACGGCGAACATTTCAACGTCGTGCGTACGGGGAACCTGCGCGCCGAGATCCACTTCGCGCTCGCGCTCGCTCGGACGGTGAACGTCGTCGTGTACGGGGAGTTCGAGACGGTGCTCGAAGTCGACAAGAACCGGAATGTCGTGTACGACTTCTGAGATGGACACGTTTCAGCTGATACGTCGCCTGGCGATCGACGCGTACACTAAAAACATCGTCGAGGGCGTCGTGCCCAAAGGCAAGCTGCCGGAGCGGCGGCTTACCGCCTACCCGACGGCGTTCGTGTGCAACACCGACGACGGCGACGAACCGGGAGAGCACTGGGTGGCCGTCTACGTAGACGCCGACCGGCGAGGCGAGTACTTCGATTCGTACGGCCGTCCGCCGCTGCACGCCGACTTCCGCGACTTCCTGAACCGCAACTGCGATTCGTGGACGTACAACGACAAGCGACTGCAGAGCGGCGTATCTAACGTGTGCGGATAATATTGCGTCACCTACCTGCTCTTACGGTGCCGCGGAATGCCGCTAAGCGGCTTCCAGTGCCTGTTCGGCCCCAATAGGGTGGCCAACGACTGTCTCGTATTCGACTGGCTAAAGCCTCATTGAACGCTGCCTATTATCGCTTGTTATTATTATTAGACGACCGAGAATCCGAACCGACTTTGTTGGACCCGCCAGTCGCGGGGTCCTCGCCGCGCTAGGCAGGCAAGACCGAAGTAGTGAGGTTGTATTGTAGCCTATTATTGCTCTTATTGCGAAACCGCTAAGCGGCTTCCGGTGCCCGTTATCGCTTGCTATTACCGAAGTTAAATAAAAACAACGATGAAAACTGTACCGAGTGTTCACATTTTTATTCGCACACATACATACATAGGACCGTAGGGGTAGGTCCCTACCCCTAGGGGTCCCTAGGTAGGTCCCTACCCCTAGGGGTCCCTACCCCTAGGGGGTAGGGAGAGAGGGAGGTCCCTCGTTATACGAGTATCGGCGCCGTGGTGACGCCGTCGTCGAGCACGCGCCGTTTGGCGTAGAAGTAGCTCAACGGCGCGCGCTCCTGAATGTACGTCAGCACGGACGACTCCTTCACTTGGAAGCCGCGGTTCCGGCCGCCGGCGCTCCGTTGGCTGCGCAGCACGCCGAGGAAGGCGTCCTTGTCGACGTCGTTCTGACGGTTGCTCAGCCCCTTCGTACTGTACTTGTCGCCACGAGCTCATCGAGTCGGCGCCCCGCGAGGCTCAAATACGCCGAGTCCGTGTCCATCGCCCAGTACTGGAACAGGGGGCGCGGAATGTAGGCGGCGATCAAATCGTAATAAAACTCCAGCATGCGCAGTTTGGCGTACTGATAGACGAAGTAGCCGATCTGGACGGGCAGCGCGTACCGGACGGTTCGCTTGTTCAGCGCCACCTCGTAGAGGCCGTCGGGGACGACGACGTCGAGCTGACGGTAGCGACGATTATTGATCAGCGTCGAGGCGCCGGCTGCCGTGCAGAACTTGATGTCGCGGTGGAGGTCGACGATCGTGATCGTTTTCCCGTAGGAACTGTCGCCGAGCAGTTTAAACGTGTCGGCGATGATGGCCTTGTCGGGGTCGGCGTCGCTCGCGCGTCGCGCGGCGGAGACCGTGTCGCCGAAGCGGCGAAAGCACGCGACCGGCTAGTACTCGACGATCTGGTAGACGCGCTCGACGACGAGGCCGTGCCGCAGATACCACCGCAGTAGCGGCGTCGCGAGCAGAATCTTGGTGCCGAAGAAGCTCCCCACGAGGGTGCGCTGAGGCCGGGCGAGGAGGTCGTGCGTTTCGGCGTAGCGACGCATGAACGGGCTGAGATCGTCGCGCGCGATGTAGGCGTTCTTGAAGATCGGTTGCATCTCGGCGAAGGCGTCGCGCAGCGCCACCGGAACGGCGATGTCGCACTCGACGAGGCCGAACAGCGTGCCGTCGAGCACGGCCATCAGGATCGTCGACCGCGTCACGGCGCCGCCGGCGCCGGTCCAGCTCCGCGGCGGCGGCGGCGGCGGCGGCGGCGGCGGCGGTCTCGTCACGCGCCACTGGCACTCCCACATCTCGACGACGGCGACGAAGCGGCAAAGGTAGGCCGTGACGGCGGCCGTCTCGGCGTACAATTGGCTCATCGGCTTACCGTTCACCGCGTTCGTCTCCCTCCCCGTGCAAGGACAGCCGTGGAAGAAGCACCCTTGGAACTGGTACGCCGTCCGCGTCGCGCCACACCAGCCGTCGACCCGGTACTTGCCGACGCGCTTCTCGCGCCCGTTGAGCTGGTGACGTATGTGAGCCACCGTCCGCGCCGCCTCCCACGTCAGCCACTAGACGGCCAGGCGGCCGTGGCGGTGTACGCGCTCCGGTCGAAAGGCGTTGTCCGCGCGCCGGCGCGTGTACCACCCCGTCGGCATCTCCTGCGTGATCGCCCGTAGGTAGAGGCCGTTTGCGTCGAAGCCGACAATAGAGCGGCAGGGACGCGCCGACTCACCGTATTCCTCGCGCCGAAGGGCGGTCGCGCCGGCCTCGTGATAGCGCGCGAAAATGATCGAGGGGCCGCCGACGATCTGCGACTGTAGGAGCCGGTGCAGGTCCTTGTTCGATTCGTTGAAGAGCGTGAAGTGGAGCGACGACGGCAGGTCGTTGAACAGGTACAGCAGCGTCAGGCCCGGCACGCTGATGGCGTCTTTGAACATGTCGATGCGGCGCTGCCGATAGAAGGCGAACTGCTTGTCGATGGCCTCCAGGAACGGCACCACGTCCCTATTGTTATACCAGACGAGGTAGTCCCGCAGCGTCGTCATCCCCTCGTTGCGCCATACCCGCGCGCATCCCTCGTATTCGGCGGCGGAGATGCCTTCGCGCTTCAGGCGGCTGTAGAAGGCCTCGCGCGGCGGCAGCCGGGTCTCGTCCAGTTTTCGCAGGTCGTCGAGGTACTCGTAGGGGAAGTGCCCCTTCTTCGCCTCGCAGCCGTAGACCTTCAGAAACCGGGCGTATTTGACGCCGGGGGCCAGGTAGTTGGTGATGTCCAGGAACTTGAGCGTCGCCGTCGCCAGGCACATGAAGTTATTGTGACGCTTGATCGTGAACGCCGACGAGATGCTCTGCGCCTCGTCGGTCATGAACAGAGGCGTCAGATATTTCTTAACGACGTTCAAGTCGTACTTTCCCGAATTGAAGCCGAGGACGGGGAGGCGGCGCAGGTGCTGCCACAGACGGTCGCCGAGCGCCGTGTACGGGCTCTTATCGCGCGCCTCCTCCGCCACCGTCGCGTGCGACCGCCATTCGGCGTCGAACGCGTCGATCGCCTCGAAGGTCGCGTCGAACGACGGCCGCAGAGCCGCGCGTGCCGCCTCGCTTATGGTCTCCAGGGCGTCGGTCAGGCGCTTCGCGAGATCGCCCGAATCGCCGGACGTGACGAAGCAGCGCGCCGTCTCGTACCCGGGGACGTTCGAGGCGACGCTCACGCTGAGTAGCCCGTGTCGCGCGATCCACCGGTATTTGGTGCTGTCCGCCGGCAGATCGTGATCGTCGAAGTAGCACTCAAAATCGTACGTCGCCCTGTACGGATAGTAGTGCAGGCGTTCGTCCACGTAGACGCCCTCGTCCTCCAGCTGCTGAAACACGGACGGCGTCGGATGGTAGACGCCGCCGGGAAAGACGTGGCGAACGCCGCCTTCGCACGTCGCCTCGTGACGCCGCAGCAGATAGGCGGTGCGCCACAGCGAATCGCCGCACTTGCCGCATCGATACGAACGACAGAACAGCGACACGTCGGCTATGAAGGAATAGTGCGTCTCGAACAGATTGACGGTGATGGTGGTCGGGTAGCGATGGAGGGAGCGGCGGATCACTTCGGCGGTGGCGTCCTCCGCCGACAGCCGATACACGGTCAAATTCGTTTCGAAGACCACCTCCACCCGGCCGAGTTCGTTCAGCGGGACGCCGGCGAACGCGTAGTAGGGTTGGCCGCCGTAGTCGTCGTAGAGCCTTAAGGCGGCGGCCGTCAAATCGTCAGCGCGAAAGTCGGCGCCCCGATGCAGCGCCAGACAGCGGAAGAGGCACAGGTTTGTCGGCGTACGGACGGCTGTGGCGATCGTTCACTAGGCTGACGAGCCCCGCGTTGCGGCGCAGATAGGAGGGGAGGCGCTGCTGACGGGCGCACCCGATAGGATGGTGGATGATGGCGTTGAGGAAGTACGTAACGTTCGTTACCAACTCGGCGATCCACCCCGAGTCGGGTCGCTGCGCGATCACGTACTGCAGAATGTCGGGGTGTCTGGTGGCGTCGAGGAAGCGTTCGAACGACGCGGCGTCGGAAACGAGGACTGGCGACTCGAGATAGCGGCCGCAACAGTTACACGAAGAATGGTAGTAACGTAGTCGGCCCGTCTCCCTGTGCCGCAGGATAAACCCGTACGATAAGTTTATTTTTAAGGCCCGAGTCTGCGCCTCGAACATCAGTCGTAGTTGGGCTTCGTGCGCGGCCGTATCCACGTGGCCGGACAAATGGAAATTATACCTAGATTGAACGGATCCGCGCGCCACAGAAGTACGGATACTCGCCCAGTAGTCGCGCTCGACGCTCTGTAGGTCGTCGTCGACGACGTCGTCATCGCGACATAAATGGTGCACCCTATCGGCGTGCCCATCGAACGATCGATTGCATTTTGGACACACCTCATCGGCGACGCCGCAAGTTCGCAGATGCCGCAACATACTACCGCGCTGCTCGAACGATCGATCACATTTCGGGCATACGTATTCATTGCTGCCGCATGTTTTTAGATGCTTCGACAAATGAAAAAGACGGACGAACGATCGATCGCATTTTGGACACACGTGCATCGTCGGTCTAGGCGCGCGCTCGGAACGCTATTAACTACGACGAAGCGCGCCGACACCACTTATAAGGCCGCCGTCGCGCCTAACGACCGCTAGGGGGAGCTTTTTCTAATCGGCGGCAGTTTTCTCGCATCCCTGGCCGGCAGGTGGCGGCACTGCTGGCCCGTCGTCCGTGGACCGCCGAGGTTTTGTTTTCGTGGCCGACAGGGGAGCAACGTTTTTGTGGTGGCCGACAGGTGGCAGCGCTGTGCCTGCCGAGGGATCGAGGAGGCGGCACAGTTTTACGTTTTGTAGTAGAAATTTCGCCTATCAGCCGCGCCCGGATACGCGCAGCGGCAAAGTTTTTGTTTACGTTTTGTACTAGAAATTTCGGCTGTCAGCTGCGCCCGGAGTGTTTTTATGCAGTAGTTTGACAGGCGTTCGGCATTGAATGTCAGCAACGTGTTTTGTTTTTTGGATGGCGTCGAATGGCAACAACAGGAGGCGGGAATTGAATTGTTTTCATACGTTTTATTAAGCAGTCTCGTACTACTATATCACCACAGTAAGGCTTTATGCCACGGTAAACAGTAAAGAGGCTTTATGCCACAGCAGAGTAAATAATAAGGCTTTGCCCCTCCAACAACGGTCTATAGACCATAGCGAAATGAAAATATAATGTTCATCGGTAAAATTAAGTGTTCGGCGGGGGCTTATGCCACAGCGGCGTAAATAATAATGCTTTACGGCCACAACAGCGGGCTATAGGCCGCCCGATTAAGTTCATCGGCTTTATGCCCTATTCAATTCGCCCTGCTAATGTTCATCTGCGTACCTACTAATAATAAGGCTTTATGCCATAGCGAAATGCAAAATATAATGTTCAATTACTAAATGTTCATAGGCAAAAATTAAGCGTTCGGCGGAGAAAACGTCGCCCCATCAGACGTCGAGGCATGCCCTTTTCAACAGGTAATACTGCACGGCGACCTCCAACAGCGAACGATCGAACGGCGCCGTCCAATCCGTCCCCATGAGCCAGTCGGCTACCTGGCGCATGAGGGAGCCCTCCGAAGCGCGATCGCCGCGCACGCAACGCTCCTCCAGTACCGAGAGCATACGAATAGCGGGCAGCAACAACGTCTGCTGTAGAAAGCTGTCGAGTGATATTGAAAAAAGCACACATTCAGCGCCGCCACGTTTTCGTACAGAATGTTGTACCGTCGCATCGGCTTCCTTCCCCTGTAGCCGCACATGTGAACGAAGGGTCACCCATCCTCGGGAGGGCACTCACCACATTCTTGGCGCGCGGTGTCCATCACTCGTTCGCCGATTAGCTCGGCAAACGTGGCCATCATACAGCGCTGCCGACCGGCGTACGAGTGCAGAACGCTCCATTCCGAGTCGGCCTGAAGAGTGCCCACGATCACAGGGCGTTGTTGATGTTTGTTGCGGGCCCACGGAATGAAGTCCTCCGACGAAACCGACAACACGTCCAGAGGCAGTGGCGACGATGGCACGGCTGCTGCTTCTGCTGTCGCCACCACCTGGGCTAATGGCACGGCTGCTGCTTCTGCTGTCGCCACCACCACCACCGGGGTTAATGCAACGTACGTAGGCGTCGCGGCGTCGCTCACCGGCCCGTGCGGTGGCATGGGCTGCGTGTCTTCCGCCTCAGGAGCGCACGGCCAGTACGGCATCCCTTCTTCTCTCGTCAGCGGCGGAGTGTTGGCGCCAGCGAAGCATGGCCGAGGCGTCGTTTCCTTCTTAGCGCACTTCTCGGCAGGGGGTGCGCACTCGTCAGCAGCATCGAGAATTCCGCGCAACGCAGCAGCAATTACAGCGTCCTATAGAACAATAACCAAAGCAGCAATTACAACGTCCTACAGAACACTAGCCAAACGTTAGTCATTCAAGCGTATACGCCGGGTTCGCTCGCCTTCTTCGACACGACCCGCACATCACGGACAGCATACGTGTCCAGTATGCCACCCCACACGACCTTGTGCACGGTCAGCTCCAAGACTGTGCCAACCAGTCTCGCCACAAAGCTACTGCGCAACTGGTCTGGCAACAGGCCTGACACATGATCGGCATCGTAATCGCCGATCGACGAAATCGCTTCGTCGAACAGGGTGATCCAAATGCTGGTCTCAGTGTCGGCGTCCTTTTCGTCTTCCACCAAGACGCGCACCGAAAAATACGTCTTCGCCTTTGCCTGCACACCGTGTACATTGCACACCCGACCACCGCTTTCAAGGCCTCGCACTTTGCGCTTGCAAACGCCACAGCCGATGTACGTGCATTTACTTTTCTAAGCCACGCCAACGATTGTTACGGGCGTAACAATCTTATACGTGCCATCGCAGGCTAGCACGAACTCTTTCAACGATACCTCGGACGTCAGCGCGTCCGCACTCACCACGGCCTCAAAAGAAGGCGCCGTCTTAGTAGGCGCCACGTCGGCAGTCGGAAGCCCCTTCGCGCTGGCCTCCGAAGCAGGTTTCGTTTTGCCACCAGACGCCACCGTTGGCCCCTCCCTCAGCTTGCTGC
The DNA here is from genome assembly GCA_020002185.1 of Paraescarpia echinospica. Taxonomy (NCBI): domain Eukaryota; kingdom Metazoa; phylum Annelida; class Polychaeta; order Sabellida; family Siboglinidae; genus Paraescarpia; species Paraescarpia echinospica. The sequence continues at coordinate 64,209,397 of CM034538.1, forward strand.
TCTTTGGTGTCGCCTCTCCGTGAGCGGTCGGCGGTGACATGATCAACAACGCTCTGCAACACACAAAGTTACTGCAACGGTAACAACACCACAGCGACGATACATAGACGTTCTCCGCCCAGCCCCCTATATAAGCGCTTTGCACGCGGCCCGCACGCGGTCCCCTTGAGCGAGCGCACGCGCGCCACAAAGCAGCCGACTCTTACAAGGTTACTAAAACTGAAAAAAATCTCTCGGTCAGCCTAGTGCACTAACAGAACGCCTCTTTTGTTTCCTAATATAAGCTTACCATAAGATTCTCTAGCCCCCACTGACTATTATAGACCGCTTAGTTTGCTCACATTTCACCTTTAACGGTCGCTTTAAACACTTACAAACAGTTACATAAGTGCGTTATATAAACAGTGACGTCAGCCCCTTATGTAAGGCTACGGCGTACGTGTCTAGGCCGCTACACGTTACCGCGCGCAAAACAGCGGCGCAACAACTGCGCAATTCATTTCTCACGATGGAGCCGACCGACCAAGTTCACAATTATGCGGCCAATTCCCAACAACCACAAAACAGGTACGTTTTGCTAACTCAACTAACACTGGCTTTCCTCATCACATTACTGCTTTCTTTTATAACGTTCACTAGCTAACTGACTAACTATTTTTTACAGCGTGCTGCCTCCCCAAAACGCCGGGATTGGGGCTGCACCGACGACTCCCCAAGTCGCCGGGAATACGCCTCCCCAAGCCGCCGGGAATAGTGCTGTTCCGCCACCTATCCGTCTACCCCCACCCCAACGCCCCGGAGAAAGGTACGTTTAACGATACTAACTAAATAACGCTTCCCCCTTTACAGACCGCTTTTTTTAAATTTACCTTTATTTGCAGACGCCTATTACGGACTTTTCATAAACCCTATAGCTGCTTTTCCGTGCGCCCCACTATTTACAAACGCCCCGTTACAGACTTAATGCTTTTTTTACAGGCCCCCCACCTAAAAAGAGACGCACCGTTACTTTAATACTTTTTTCATACTTGCAGACGAAACATCGCCGGATTCGATACACTGCATATAGGGCGCGGGCAAACCCTTGCGCGCCCCTCACACCGAAATGGCTTTATTAATAGATCAAGAATAAATTTGATCCCAGGCGATCTGATTATGATTGATAGAAGGCCGCGCACCGATAGGCCTGGGGCCACATTGTTCCTTGGACGTTACCGACGACGTTACACTACCGACCCTTAACACTTTTTCCTTCTCCCACAGATATCGCCTATTGATCGTGGCGCCCGAACTAGTCAATCGGCTCCTTATGGAACAATCCCTTGCCAACCACACTCATCGGAATGGACACCCGGCAGGACGAACCCCGCGCGCCAGTAATCGCCACCCCGACAATAATTGAACTTTTCCTTCCCCACAGACGACACCTCTTCGTGATCGCCCCTGAACTAACTCATCGAAGATACGCCATCGGACGGGGCGTTGTGGTACATTTCGTTGAGCCTACCCCTCGCCCCATCAGCTTCTCGTCGTCACCACACCGCCGCCCACTCTTAGCCGTCGAACCACAACAACAACACGACACAGAAAACTTCGACAGCGACGGTTACAGTAGCACCGACGATGAACCTTTATTATTTCTAGCCACACCTGCAGACAACCCCCAACCAGAAGAAGAAGAAGAAGGCGAAACTTTCACGCAACCCTTCTCATTTGCTTCCATATTTCCACGTCCTCAAGTTCTCCTCCCCTCATTTGCGCCACCCATTCCAGCCCATCTCTCCGTTCATTTAAGTTACCCTCCACAGCCACCCGGCCGTCACGGATTTGGGCCACCACCACCCGACCATGACCCCTTTCCAAGTTACCCTGCACGGCCACCCGGCCGCCACGGATTTGGACCCCCCACCACCCGACCATGACCCCTTTCCGCCGCCTCCATCTTCATAATAAATTCACCGTTCATCTGTATACCAATAAAATTTATTTCTCACCGTTTATTGCTGTTTCTGTGTTTCGTTTCGTATACCACCAGCATTCCAACTCATACACGAATAACACCATGCCTATATTCCACCTATTCGTCGTTGCAACATCAAACACCAGCGGTCTCCAACGCCACAAGCTTAACACACGCGCACAGCCCAATCTGACAGCTCCGGCCTCCAGCTGCTATAACGATATTGCAACGCCGATGCACGCGTATCAGCTGTTACCAAACATCAGCTGTAACGCAGCCAGCACTGACAGCCAATACACCAATCCACAGCGGGCTCCAACGCCACAACCTTAATACAAGCGCCTATGCGTCGCTACGCACAGCCCAACTTATTCTGGCAGTTCCGGCCCCCAGCTGCTATAACGATATTGCAACGCCGATGCACGCGCATCAGCTGTTACCAAACATCAGCTGTTACCGACCGCGCGCGGCCGAAATAAACATTTATCCGGCCTTCCGACCAACAACGCACATAAACTCCAACAGCGCAGCCTGACATACGATACCCCCATTCACCAGTGAGTCGTGAAAACCAGGCCACTCGATTGCCCTCCTGATCTCCAGCGCGCCAGGCGTAAACTAACCCGGCCGATTAACCTCGATGATCCCCAGGCACGCCACCGCACCGCGTTACAGCCTAGAAGCTTCTAGAAGGTTCTAGAACCTTCTAGAACCTTCCCGTGAGTCGTGATATTAGCCTCGCTGATCCCCAGGGACGCCGCTTCACTCTAGAACCTTTCCCACCTCCCCCGTACAACTAATTAATACTAATTAGTCGATATTTACTATTTTTAGTTATTGCTAACGTTCTCCTCCAATAATTGCACTACTCATTTGTTACTAGTTAGTACTTAATTAATTACCCTAATTTTTACCTAATTAGTACCTGATTAGTCACTAGAGGTCGACAATCACCCTATTTATTTTCCTAATTAGTACCTGATTAGTTACTAGAGGGCGACACCCTCTTTCTAAGGAAACCCATCAATCACTTTGACGTTTACTAAAACATTACTACTAAAAACCGTAGGAAGTCTACTTATAAAAAAAGCAAAAGCCTTTGATCTGGGGTCATGACCGGTGTTGGGGCCGCCTGAATCACTACTAACAGGAATTAAATCACATACACGATGAGATAAAGCAGAACAAATCATATTCTCATCGGGGTACTACACAAACAATTATTAAATGACAATCAGATTAGCAAAGGTGGGGCGGCCATTTCCCCCACCGGCCTCCAGCAGTAGAGGCCCAACCCCCCACCCCAGGGCTCTGCCAGTTTTGAAGAATCTAACAAGTGATCATCATACTATAACTACCAATAATCAAACAAACAAGACATAGTGGCTAACTAGCAATGCCTGTTAAGTAAGAATGATGTCAGTCATACTGAAATATCTGTACAATGTGCATGAGTTGGGTGCCAGGGTGATATCAGACGCGCTCCGTGTTGCCACGCTGAACGCAATGAATGCCAGTCATACTGCAACATCCACCACCTACAGCAAGCGGCCAAGTAAGTTGACAAGAAAAAGAAAAATTATCTAAAACGCACTGAAGTGTTATATCAAAGAGAATATCACTGCACACAATGAATGCCAGTCATACTGAAGCACCCACTGCCTCCAGTCGCAACCCAATCTGGTCATATTCAGCATAAGGATGCGAATGTAACGTTTACATGCGGAGGACTTCCACCTGCCCATAGATTGAATTTGTGTTTCACTCATCCCCATGTCAGCCGCCGTAGTAGGAGCCCCGATTCAAAAACTGTGGGCTTTATATTTACTGGGGTCCACACCCGCCCATTATAGCGCTTTAGTTAAGGATTCACAAAAGTAGTTACGGGAAACACGGATCGCATCAGCAAATGCATACAGTGGGCCCTGGAATGGAGCTCGCAACTTCAGAAATCGCGAAAGTGCTTGTAGTAGTAGTAGTAGTAGTAAAAGCTTTATTTAATGATGGTGACCATGTCACGTTATATCGTGATTTTCAATGGGCCATCTCACACTACATTCTTACATCAACATTTACACAGCTTTTATAAAATATACAATTCACAACAATAAAAATAATAATAATAATAAATAAAATAAATAATAATAAATTAAAAAATAAATGATTAATATGACACTACAAATAAAACAACATCATGAATACATTTACCAGTTCTAGAAAGATTAAAGTCAATAATAATAGTCAATAAGATCAAGATGAATGAATTAAAACAATTCATCATTTAAAATAAATACTCATTCAGGCATATCAATTGAAAAGTGCAAACATTTGTATACATCCTTCTTGAAAAATTTAAAAAAGACTGTTTTAAAGGTATCTACACTATTGGCATTCTGTATAGATTCCGGGATAGCGTCCCATAGTTTCGCACCCCTATAAGCAAATGTGCACTGGCCTATGGCCAGGTTGTACTTGTGAACACAAATGTTTGTGCAGCCGCGGGTGTGGTGATCATGTACACTACCGTTTAATGTAAATAGGTCTATAAGGTAGGCCGGGGCTTGCCCATGCATGATATTATACATTACTATGACAGTGAAGTAACGTATGCGAACATCAATTGGCAACCATCCTAGAGAGCGAAATAGTGTCACTGTTGAAACTTGTCGTCGGTCTTTCACATTCAAAATTACACGTGCATACTGCTTCATCATCTTGTGAACGTTCGACAGCAAAACGTGTCCGCAACTACCCCATATTGCACGTAGCGGCATTAAGCGTTTCACTTGGTTGAACAAATACAACCGGCTCCGCAGCTTGGAGCATAGCTTGGTCACATGTGCATTCCAAGTTAGGTTACTGTCGACGTATAAGCCAAGTAATTTGTGGGTCTGAACGGGTGATACGATTCAGTTGTTGCCATGTACGCAGAAGTTCGGACTTGCACGTTGTAATTTCTGCCTGGTGCCAAGTAGCATGCACTCTGTCTTATCGGCGTTTAGACAATACTGCCCGTTCGTTTGCGAAATAGACAAGGTGACGGGACGCCCTGAGGTGTTGTGTTTAAAATGACACAAGACTAAAACTATGCGTGAAGCGGAAACGGTGATATCTGCCAACTGTATGACAGATTCACTCCTAGATCGAGAATGTACCGTTATTTCTCCTATGCGCAAGAAAGCATGGAATGCCAAGAGACACATGCTCTGTAACATGTAGCGTAAATAGGCTGATGAGACCGTAAAGTGTGTCGCGTCGACAATCCTGCATAGGACTGTCGGAGTATTTGGGAGACGTGTGTCGGGTTTACCTGCCAGCCTCTGGGCTCCGGCTAAGAGTTTCTTTATAACAAAATTCTGAGTTGGATCAGGCATATCAGACAACTTATGGATATATGACAAAGCGGACATATATGTTAATAGAGTAGCTGGAGCACAGTGCTTGGAAAAGAGGCTTGCTATAAAGGTAGCTAAAGCACTTGTTGAGGCTGGAAAAACCGAACAGGTAGGGAAATGTTTATGACTGAACGCGGCATACGAGGCGATATACCGTTTAGTTGCATGTTTTGTACCCTCAGACAAGGATGCGTTAAGCATGTGCATCATCACTGCCGCCAGGGAAGAATCGTTGCAGGAATCTCTGTTGGCCGTAGTTGAAGCCAAGATGCCATCTGTCGAGCTGCGGCCTCCTGAAATCGGGACAGTTTGTCAGCAACGACATTAGTCTTTCCTGGAATATGCTTCGATTTAAAGTAAACATTAAATTTCAAAGCAGAGACAACCAGGCGTCTAAGTATGCGTATCAGGTGAGGGTCCTTAGCCGACTGTTTATTGATGACGTCCACCACGGCTTGGTTATCAGTGAGGAACAAAACAGAGTGGTTGGCCATATACTGACCCCACAGCTCCAAAGCTGCTACGATAGAATAGAGTTCCAAGACAGCAATATTATAACCATGCCAAATATCTGGGAAACGACCATTAAACCACCGGGAACCGAAAACTGCCGCGAATCCTTGCGTAGATGCGGCATCAGTGTACAGCTTAATTGAATCCGAAGAAATCCAATTACTGTCTATGAGCATTGTGACCCCATTGAACGAAGAAAGAAAGCAATGCCAGGCCGCGAAGTCAGCACGTGACTCCGCTGTCAACCGGATGTGAAGGTTAGGTCTAGAACAGCCTACTGTGAGATTTATGAGGCGACGAATGAAACAGCGGCCAGGTGAAATGACACGGCTGGCGAATGACAACAAGCCGATGACCGATTGGAGTTGGCGCAATGTCACGGAACGACACTTACGCATAGCCGAAATGGACGTCCGGAGCTTCTGGACTTTATTCGGAGGGAGGCGAGCCTCCCAAGTGACCGTGTCCAGTTCAATGCCATGTACAGTGATAAGTGTCGACGGAAGGCAGGTTTTTTCGTGTTTGATCGGGATAGAAAGCTCATTTGCCAGTGTCGCAAATTGATTGAGATCCTGCAGGCATCGAGCTGAATTGGGAGGGCCGATGAAGATAAAGTCATCCAATATATGGGACACGGCAATGACCCCCCGTGCTTTCAGTACCCACTGTAGTGCACAAGTCAACCGTTCAAAAATGCGACAGGATTCTGCACACCCCATTGGTAGGCAACGATCGTAGAAAAAGTTATCATCCCAGGTGAACCCAAACAAATGGTAGCTTGACGGGTGGATAGGAATGATACGGAATGCATCCTCAATATCAGTCTTACCCAACAATGCACCTCGGCCAAACTGACTGAGCAGAACTATAACATGGTCGAGGGTTTCATAGGAGACTGTGGTGAATTCCTTCGGAATATATTCATTAATAGAATTACCCTGTGGGTATGAAAGATCGTGAATGAGACGGAATGTGTTTGGCTCTCTCTTAGCTACTACCCCGAGTGGGGATGACTGATAGTCAGAAAACGGTGGTGACAAGAATGGGCCAGCAATACGTCCCAACGAAAGCTCCTTGGAGAGTTTCTTTGCGACTACGTTCTTATGGGCGGAAGCTGATGGGTGATTATGGGTAGAACTGAGGGTAGGTGTACCGAAGTAATTAATTTTGAACCCGTGAATGAAACCGTCCACCAAAAAAATTGTTTCTATCTGGTCATAACCATGGAGGGCCTGACGTAACCGTTCAGGATTTATTGGAGTTGGGAGGGTTGTGTTGGCGACATGAGCTGGATGGGTGGGGCGCGTGGCATTTGGCACACACGTGCTTGTACTTGCACATGCGAGCGTTGCATTTGCCACCTCGCTGGTACTGCCAGCAGTAGCCAGCTGGAAAGGACTGAGGGCGACGAAAGGATTGGTTTGTTGGATGAACTGGAGTGCGACCTGACATACCCTGGACCTGTTTCGCGTATATGCATCGGAAAAACAGGTCCCACCTGGGTTGACCCCAGGGGAAACCCGCTAGGTCCGACTCCCGGAATGATCGGAATTGTGCGTCATATTGCCGCCAGGCCAATGGTGGGCCTGTCAGAGCAACATCCCGCACAACCTCACAGTACTTGAAAAGTCCCGGAGCTGCATCAGGGAATCACTGGGTGTAGACTGCCCCAAACACCAAGAAGGCAGAAGTCCACTGATCAATGGTGAAAATCTGCCTTCCCCTGGCCTGAGGCAGCACAGAGACAATCTGGTGGGAATCACCAGACGAAACACACATATTTTGTGGCTGGGAATGGTGCACATGCAGGAGTTCGTTAAACTCAACTAATTCGTTGGTCCAAATGTTAGCCTTAATTCGGGTAGGAAGGTCAGCCCCCAAAGCTGTGGAGTGCCATGGGGGAGTGTTTGGTGCGGGCTCACCCCTCTCGCTTGGCATCAAGGTGCCAATAGCGCCAGCGACCGCAAAGTCCATGAGAGTGGTGCGTGCGACGTTGGTACCAGGTGGTGTTAACGCGACCTCCGGGATGGCATCCAACGACGGCACGGGCACAGTGGGCGTGGTCACTGCGGGCGTGGCCACAGCGGCGGGCATAGCATCCCTGTCCTCCCGCAGCTGCTTTAGCACTTCCCTAGTGACGGCGGCCACCATCTCGGCAGTGCTGCTTGACGTCCCAGGGACCCCTTCAGATGCGGCCGGCAAGTCCTCTGGTCGTCCAGCAGCAGCTGCAGGGACTGGGCGACGTCGTCGGTTGGGTGGTGCTGGCATGGGTGGTACGGATTCGGTAGCCCGTTTCATCGCCGCGCGGCATTGTGACGGCGGTCGCAGTGTGACCTCCGCTGGTTTCGGTTGACGTCCGCGTGGTGGCATACTGCAAAAAGGTAAGCAAAGGGACAGGAACGGCATCCGTTTGCAAAGTAATTAACTGGCCCCACCGTATAATGACACCAATTAACAAGGGCAGGGCACATATTGGGTTTAATTACATACTCGCAACAGCAACACTGACAATACTGGCAGACCTGTCGCCGCTAAGAAGGCTAATTGATGTCATAACACATGCAACAGGCATGAGAATATAGGGCGAATAAATACGAATGCCATAAAATAGGAACATGAAGTAGATAGTGGGGCCATAAGAACCAGAGCAACCCCCTGTGTAACAGCATACCCACCCATATGGGACAATAGCAACAAAGTAACGGCGCTGTTTCACAGCACACCCACCGAGTACCGTAGATGAAGAAACATGAATAAGGTAGGTATGGTGGGGTCACATAAGTAGGGTAACCAACCTGGATAACAGCATAATCACCAAATACGAATAGCAATACTAATCAGAGCAATTATTCGGTAGCCTAACATACACTCCAAACATGAAGCAGTTACGAAAGGCAACACCAACAGGAATATCGGAAGAATGGGAACACAAAAAGGCACAATGAGCCTGAGAAACTACTATGTAGCACAGACCGTCCAATAGACATGGGTGTAACAATAAATCAACACAAAATCGTGAATATAGCAGTGAAGAAATGACTGTCGAGGAGAGCCGTCTGACATAGAAATTTGTATGTGTTACTATGTGATGTGGCTGCATCAAGAAGTTGCATGAAAGCCAGTCATACTGTAGCCTACATACAATTCATAGCATTAAACTTGGACCAGATGGAGTGACCTAAACGGAATCAATTTCCTGACATGCCAAACAGATTAATTATAGCTACCCAGTTATAATATAATAATAGCATCGTAACAGTTAGGAAATGCAGGACGGTGGGTAGAGACAGGAGACGTTTACCACTGTTTGGCAGCAAATATGGCAGCCCCACGAATGGAGCGCACATATTTGCGCATCCCAAGGTCATTGAGGTGAACCCCAAATGTGTCAAAATATTGCTCCCAGTTGGTGTGCATGCCTCGGTGTCGCCAATAGTGAATATGTGGGAGGTTAGATGTTAAGTCATCTAAGGCGCGATTGACGACAAACCGCGCGTCGTTAAAATTAAAGTGGTACGGCATATCTGGCACAGCTCTAAGCTGGTTTTCTTCGTATCTAACTGACAAATACCAAACTATAAAGATTGGGAACTGCTTTTCAACTGCGCTGCCGGCTTTATTTGGTGTTCCCCAGGGTTCTGTTCTTGGGCCTTTGCTTTTTACTCTTTACACCACGCCACTAAGCTCTGTTATACAAAGACATAACTTAGATCATCATCTTTATGCTGATGATACTCAGATCTACATTTCGTTGGCTACCCCGGATACAAATCGCTCCCTTAACCAACTTAGTGATTGCCTTCAAGATATCTTCCACTGGATGACTGACAGCAAGTTGAAATTAAATGCAAATAAAACTGAATTGATCATTATTGATACTCCAATGCAGCGTTGTAAACTGGATGGTTCTTTTCCTACGCGTATTTTGAATCAGTATATCACGCCAGCAACCTCGGTGCGGAATCTAGGAGTGATCTTTGATAGTAACTTCAATTTCCGACAACACATATCTCAAACATGTCGCTGCTGTTTTTATCATATTCGTGATCTTCGCCGTATTCGTCGGTATATGTCATTTTCTGTTGCTAAGACTATTGCAACAGCGTTTGTTAGCAGCAGACTTGACTATTGCAATTCCCTCCTTTATAATATCGCTAGCAAGGATATCACAAAACTTCAGCGTGTCCAAAATTGTCTAGCAAGAGTAGTTACAAGATCTCCTCGTTTTTCTCGCTCTGTACCACTTTTGAAGTCTTTGCATTGGCTTCCTGTACGATATCGTATACTATTTAAGATCTGTACCATTACATACCAGGCACTGTCCAATAAGCAACCATCTTATTTGCATTTATTGCTTACTCCTGTAAGAAAACCTATCCAGCTTCGATCATCTAGTTCTGACCTACTTTTTTTTCCTAGAGTCAACACTAACATTGGAACTAGGGCTTTTTCTGTTGCTGCACCAACTCTTTGGAATATGCTTCCTCTTAGTGTTAGATCAGTTGAAAATATTACAAAATTTCGTCGTCATTTAAAAACGTATCTTTACATCCTTGCTTACCCACCGTAGCTCCCTAGCGCCTTGACCCATCTGTTGACAACTGGAAAACTACTTATGGATTTTGAGATTGACCAACCCTTTTGTTTTGATGCGCCTCTGAGCTTGGTTTCCAAGGATTTAGGCGCAATAGAAGTTATCTTATTATTATTATTAAAATCGGCGCGCGTAGTGTACCGCCGGCGCCCGGTCGTGCGTACGGCAACGCGCGGCATGACCTGGCACAAGACCACCTCCCACACGGAATCGACTGCCAACACCAGCTGGCCGAGGTCGACAATACGGGAGGCGAGTTGACGGAGATCAACTCTGACATGGGACAGGTCATTAGTGCCGATGTCTATAATAACCGCTCGGGGCCCAAGCTCACGAATCAGCGGCAACTCGGCCATCAAACCGCTCACTCGAAGGCCACCCAACCCGTGATAAAAAACACTGGCATATTGTGCAGAAACCCCTAAATCTGCCCCAACAACCTGTGTCGTACCCCCTGGATGAAATAACGACACCTGTAACCGCTTAACAAAACTATGGCCTATAACTAACAGATCCGGGGGGCTATCCACAGCGAACGTTAGAACAAATAAAAAATGGCGGCGAACAAAGGAAATAATTACGTGACGAAACAGCAAACATGAATTCACTCAAACCGAGGAATATCAAAGTAGCAATCAGCGAAACATTGCGAATCACTCAGATATAGTGTAAATAGAAGTCTAAGCACAATATACACAACTTTGAACAATACGTGTGTGTGTGTGTGTGTGTGTGTGTGTGTGTGTGTGTGTGTGTGTGTGTGTGTGTGTAAGTGAATGTGTGCGTGCGTTCGTGTGTGCATGACAGAGAGAATTAACAAACTTTCCCTATTAATAAACTCGGGTTACACACATACTTGGGTATATATAGGCTTTTGGAAATTCTGGGTGTGGAAAACGATGTCTAGTGATTATCCATGAATGATGAGGTGGGTTGCGAGGAATTCGGGTGATATTTCATACGCAAAATCCAGAAAATATTATTTACAAAATGTTAGAAAACAGAGAGCTTCGTTACATAAACAGCATAACGCGTTCGCAGATACTCGTTGTTTGTTCAAAATGACGAAGGTCAGAGATAATATGAAGTTCACGTCAATTGATTGGCTCTAGTTGTGACGGTATAGAATTGTCAAATAAATGGCGTAGGCAGGATTTTGTATTGGATGGTGCCACCCGGCATTCAAGCAAGCAGTGAATAACGAGATATGACATACACTGTATATATATATATATATACCTATATATATATATATATATATATATATATATATATATATACAGGTATATATATATATATACAGTGTATGTCATATCTCGCTATTCATTGCTTGCTTGAATGTTGGGTGGCACCCTCCAATACAAAATCCTGCATACATGTATATATATATATATATATATATATGTATGTATGTATATATATATATATATATATATATAGTAGTGTACAATAAAATAGTGTCCAACATTCGTGCATCGCATGATTCCGTCGCAATGGCCAATACTGCATTGTGACAACAACATGACAAATACCAACACTTTGTCACTTACTACGATGAAACAATAAACATTCGTACCTTAACATTGATGAAGATCGAGGCGCTGGCATTCAACCAATAACTTCACAACAAATCCGTTGTGAGTGAGCTTCACAAACATATCCGTGTCATGTGTAACGTTGTCGCTTATTAAAATTAATAAATTCAAGATACGAAGATAGTACTACCCAGTGGAAAATAGATTAGATAAATTGCTTTCGCCACAATGTGCAACTTGATCTTAGTCCAGTAACTAATCATCTTGCCGGGCAACTATCATTTTGCATCCTTGTGTTGATATATTAATAGGCATTAGCCATCAAACACATTGTGAATGATGATATTTTCGTTGCCCTGTCACCTCTTCGGCTGCAGCCTGCTGGATGCTTATCGTCTACGGCAAAAGCGGCGGATTCCTCCACTTTGAGTAACTCAATCCCATTTGAATGATGACAAATTTCTTTGCCAAAGACTAGGAAGTCCTACACAGGCACCCCTATAACCTCTGCACCTTGTCACTATATGAATCAGGCAACCAGTTATAGGTCCTCAGTCCCCTACCCTCCTAATTTTCCGGGATTGGGGGGCATGGCCCCCTTGCCCCCCCCCTCTGGCCACGCCACTGGCTTGAGGGTAGACATAAGCAGTATTTTGTCTACGTCTACTCAATGAGCTGGTTTTGCGAAGTTTTTTGCCGCGCGCGCGTGTTTGCTGTAATTGTTAGATTACGTGTTACGTATTATGCGCACATTACGTTTTACGTATTACGTGCATATTATGTTTTACGTATTACGCGCATATTACGTTTTACCAAAAATAGATAAGCAGCGAAAAATGAACAACTCGGAACACGTCCAAAACATGAAATTGTATGGCCACTAGCATCCTCATGGCTCGTCCTATCCCGAAGATTTTGGTATCATTTGAATGGATGCATTTTTTTTAATTCTAGCGTCATTTAGATATCCCGGTAACTATTCATAGAACACCTATAAACGGACCTACAATCGTGCCGTTTTCGGTGTTCTGTACGGTTCCGAACGATGTTGGCGGCGGGTACTCAGTACAATAATCTTCCGATTGCGGCGCTGTTTTCTTTATTTGCATAAGTTCAGACATGGGCACTTCCTCATTTCTTGATTTCATGTTATAAGCTCCACCCACTTTTTAACCGCAACGAAACTGATGTGCTTTGATATCGCAGCAAAGCCGATATATATATATATATATATATATATATATATATACTGGTGTTACATGAATTGGTCATAGTTAACAGAAAATGCCGTTTTGCACAAAAAACAAATCAAATCTTTACGAACAGTTTCAATATTATAAATTAGTAGCCGTTGTTTAATCAATACTGTCCAAACAATTTGTTAAAAAAAGTTGTTTTAAGGAAATACTTACATTTGTTAAATCAGAAAAGCACGCTCCACGAATCGACGCTATCACACAAATTGGTCATGGCTGTTATGGCAAGCCGTACCGACAAAAACTGAATTAATTACGTCAAGGACCGCTGGCGCCCGCTGCATGGCGTTGTTGTTTATGGTTAGCTTTCCTGGCGTTATTATTGTAAATAGTAGAATTCACTGAAAATAATTGATGCTAACTTCTGATGAGTGTTTGAGCAAATGTAAGTTATTTAATGACGACAAGGAGGTTTGTTTAAAAGAAAACATTTAATGGTAAATTTATGACACCAGCATTGACAATGTTTGCTTTTCATATGCAGTGTTCACAATCTTATATTTTAGCTTAATATTTTGAACATTTATTTTTAATAATTATTGAAACACTAGTCTTCCTGACAACTTGCCACACAACAGGGGCAGTTGAAATGTTCCTTGGGTGACACCTCTGTAACTTGGGTACACCAGATCAAGTGCACCCAGTGATTGCAACGGAGTCTCGGTTGTACACGAAAATCGCATTGCGCCCAAACGATTACATCTACATCACATTGGGCATTGGGTGGTGTTTCCCTTTTGCATACGCAACACACATCATCTGTTACAATTTCTTGAAGTTGTGCGTTGTTTGTTGGTGAATGTGTCACTGTGTTTGTATGTGTGATTGTCGGGGTGCCTGTTTGTTTGTTTGTTGGTTGGTTGGTTGGTTCGTTTGTGTTTTGCTTTGTTTGTTGGGTTTGATATCTTTCCTGTTGGTTTGTTTGTTGGTTTGAATTTCTGAAATACCTGGTCCACCCCACGCCCTTCTGTGATAGCTTGACCACCATTGACCATTCCGTGTCGACTCTATGCTTTTTTAAATGGTGGCACAAAACGAGGTTTCTTCGAATTAAGAAACGTATCTAAATCGGGAGATGTGGTGTTGTGCAATGTGTTTGTGTGTGTTGTTGTGTTCGTTGCTATGTGATCTATCCTGCTACCAGGTGCATGCATGTCCACAACTGTAGTGTTCGGGGCTAGGTAATCTTCACTGTTACACACTGCATGCACGTCAGCAGTAACTGTAATGGTGTTCGCCGGTTGATGATCCACATTGCTAGGCCTATCCACTGCAGACAAGCCAGCAGTAGTGTTTATTGCTTCGCGATCTACATTGCCAGCTGCTGCAGGCACGTCTACAGTTGATGCGTCGTTTATTGCTTGGTTATCATCATTTACCACTTTACTTGGTGCAAGCTGTTGATGTGTAACCACACTGGCATTGAACGGGAAAATTCCCGAACGTCGGAAACTTCCAGTTATGTTGCATGGAGTCATAGTACGAACGATTGCTTTGGCTGTAAGGCGACAAACTTCACTGCGTGTAACGACCCGCCCAGGATTCTCTTTCATAAATTTGCGGCATTCGCTGTAGTAAGCAACCTTAAACGGGCCAAAGACGCCGACATCCAACGGCTGTAGGAAGTGACTCGTATGGGCCGGGAGTAGAAAGAGGATCACGTTGTGTTTGTGCGCCCAATCTATTAATGGTACGTTGATGTGCGAACTGTGCCCGTCATACAACAAAAGGGGTTCGTCTTTGCTAGTAGAAACATACTTAAGAAAATGTTTACTCAAGTAGGCCTGGAAGATTTTACTTGTGGACCATCCACTGTCGGACATAGTCCCTTGTGTTCCTGGCAGCGCCGTTCATTAACTCCTCTGTCATCCGCTTCCCCTTGAATATTACGAAAGGAGGCAATCACTGTCCTATTGCATTTATACAGCTTATGATCGTGGTTGTTGCCGATCTTGGTGATCTGCTAATTCTCTGCGCGTATATCCGTACCCACATGCAGCTACTGCTTTCACGTGGGACACGAAAGGTGCTTCTGCAGAACTGCTCATCATTTTTTTATATTTATGTTCATAAGGATCAGAATGGCTTAATGTTTTATGGCGTAAAGTTGTTACAGGCACACCACACGTTCTTGCTGCCTTACGCACTGACACTCCGTCTTCTGTGCACATTTTGTAAGCATATTTTAGTCGATCAGGGGTGTAATCTCTGTAGGTAGCTGGTCTTTTGGTTTGCTGAAAAATACTGATATAGTGTTAGTTTGTAATGTATAAACAAGTTTGGCAATTTTTTTAATACATTAATTTCACACATTGTTCCCATTATTCCACCTTTTAAACAAGACAGCCCTGATATACATACTTTACATACATCGTTAAATACCTGCGCTATATTTGGTAGTGCGTAAATAATATTAATATATTACACTTATTTCACATGTTTAGCAACTCGTTACTATTATTTCAGTCTTTATGACAAGACAGGCGTACCATAGATATTCCATAAAAGGTAATGTTTTATCACGTGGCTTAATACGATAAAGCGCACCAGCCGATTAACGAATTATTATCACGTAAGCATAGAACGACGCTGTTATACGCGTATACACATCATGCATGGTTTATATGTAGTATTATATTTCTGAATATATAATCACATACTTGATTAAACGTCATTTCTTTAAATGTTTGCGGTTTTGACCTCCTGTTTACATTGCTAACTCTCGGGTTCCCCGTTGTATTCAAATAGCCTAGTGATGCCTCTAGCGGCGAGATCTAAACGTGATTTCAGGTATGTCCAATTTATGTGAGTGACCAATTTGTGTAAGGTAAGTATATATATGTATATACCTACGTCGGCGTTACGTCACAATAACGTACGCCAACCAACGGGTCAAAATTCGTAGCGTCGGTTGGTTGATATACGTGATTGTGACGTCACGCCTACTTCGCGTATGTCATTTTAGCAGCCGTTTGAAAGTGAGTAGAGCTTGTGCCATGAAATCAGATAGTGGTGCCTCAATCGGTAGATTGGTGAATTGTGTCGACGAAACAACATCGTTCGCAGTGTCTAAGACACCGGAACCGGCACCGTTGTATGTCCGTTTATAGTTTATTTTAGGAATGACTATCAGGAAATCATTTATATATTTGAATAGTAGAAATCGTAAGCTTTCAAACGATATCAAGATTGTTTGGATCGGACGAACCGTAATGGTTACAGGCAATCGTTCAAAGAAACGTTTTTGGGACGTGTATTCAGTTGTTAATTTTTCGCTCGTTTATCTATTTTTGGTTTTACGTATTACGTGCACATTACGTTTTAAGTTCAGAACCGTTAAGGAAAGAGCTCATTTACCCCTTAAATGTGTTTTGATATATATATGGGGTATTTTGTTGATAGCAATATAGTCCTATTGTAATAGGATGTGGAATTGTTAGATGCGCCTGTATGTGGCTGCACTATAACAAGCTCTGGAATATTTCAATTTTTATTAAGCTGTTATCCAGGTCACAGCGGCGAAGTTTATACAATTGGTTTTATTAAAGTCTAATGATGATGCTGGACTATACTGTTTTAGCAAACGTTTTATTTTTTTGTATTTTAGTAACTTTTACATTGTTTGCATCTGTCTAGTTGAATTGCACCTGTGTTGCGACATTGCTGGTCGACCAGGCGTGACGTTGACGACAAGAACAGCATGATTACATACGATAGGACTGAATTACTGCTGATTAGATGTGCCCCTGTGACCCGACTTTACCCAGCACTGGACAATTGTATTGCACCGCATGAACGCTTGAATCATCGTCGTCGGACTCGTAGGGGCTGTAGGGCTGGCAGGTCCAAGAAAAGACTTATTGCTTTATTGACTAATCCTCGTCCCCCGCCCCATGTTTACAAAGCCTACCTACAAAATCTGATTGCAGTGGACATTCACACATCTCCACGTGTAACTAACAGTGCGAGACCTACAATAACTGCATGTCTACTAAATACCCGGTCCGTGAAATCTAAAGTGGATCAACTTGTTAAGTTGCTTGATGACAACGAACTTGATATTCTAGCACTGGCAGAAACCTGGCTGAGCCCGGGTGATGCTGTCGGACAGAGATAAATGCGTTGTCACCAAAGGGCTAGAAATTTGACCACAAACCGCGTAGTGACAGAACTGGAGAAGATGTTGGTGTCATCTACCGTGCATCTTTCGAAATGAGGCAACTTGCCACGAAGACATTCATACAGATCATTTGAAGTGATGTGTCTTCAGATGATGTATAGATCATATTGTTTCAGGATATGTGTTATCTATAGTCCTCCACCTTCGTAATGGTCTGAGCGCATCGATGTTCATAGATGAATGTTCAGATTTTCTACAGTGTTTCTGCATGGGTCATGGCAATTTGGTGAGTGTCGGAGATGTCAACATACACGTTGATTTGTTGAATGATACAAAGACTACGTTTTCACAACATCCTAGAATAGCATGGTCTGCATCAGAATGTGACGGAAAAGACACCTTCACATGGTCACACTCTAGAACTGGTAATCACGCGATCCGAAGCAGACATCATTGGTGATATCGTGGTTGAGAATCCGGATATATCCGACCACTCTGTAATGACATTCAAGATACAAGGTTGTAAACCTTGTGCTTCTAAGAAACGAATCAACTACAAATTATACCGCAATGTAAGTGCGTCTGACATGCAAGCAGACGTTTCTCAGTCAGAGCTGTGCACTGCTCCAGCTGGTGACTTGGATGGACTAGTTTGCCAGTATGACTCGGTCTTGCGCGGCTTGTTGGATAAACATGCTCCCGTAAGGCAGAAAACGATCACGGTGCGACCCGACGTGAAATGGTACAACAGAGTGTTACGCAAGGAGATATAGACACGTCGGAAATGTAAACGTCTATGTCGGAAATATGGACTTGAAATTCATCGCCAGATGTTCAGGCACCAGTGCGTGGTCGCAAACAACTGTCTTCGTCAAGCCAAACATCGATACTATTCCAACAAGGTTGTTGAGGCTGGATCAAACCAAAAGAAATTTAACAGCATTGTGCAAACATTGATGCACACTCGGGTGGACCCGCCACTGCCAACGCAAGCCACTCCAGACGCTTTGGCTGAAGTTTTCCGAAATTACTTCCAAGAGAAAACTGCAAGCATTCGCTGTGCAATGGCTCGCTGAGCGGGAACACAACGTGATGCCCAGATCACTACTTATGAAACGATGGAAGTCATCCGTTGGACAGGCTGTCGCCAGCCTCTGAGGATGAGGTCGGAAACATCATTACATCATCTGCTCCTCGATCCTGCGCTCTCGATCCTTTACCGACTTGGATGCTGAAGAATTGCCTTGACGCACTTGTTCCTGTCATTACCAGGATTGTGAACATCTCGCTGACCACTGGAGATGTGTCGGCTAACTTGAAAGTACCGAATATTTTATAAGTTACCGACCGATGTCTAATCTCAGTTTCCTGTCCAAAGTAATTGAAAAGGTGGTGTCGTCACGTTTGTCACGTCACATGTCACAGTGCAACCTACAACCTATTTGAAGTGAATCAGTCAGCATACAGAAAGGGCCACAGTACAGAGACTGCACTGCTGTGAATCCAGAACGATTTACTCTTATCTGAGGATAATGGGTGTGTTTTGTGTTTAGTCCTCCTTGACTTGTCTGCTGCCTTTGACACGATTGACCAACAGGTGCTTGTGTCACGTCTGTCTAAGAAGATCGGCGTTTCGGGCACAACACTAAACTGGTTTACCTCGTATCTCGAAAACAGAA
Source organism: Paraescarpia echinospica (assembly GCA_020002185.1). Lineage (NCBI taxonomy): Eukaryota > Metazoa > Annelida > Polychaeta > Sabellida > Siboglinidae > Paraescarpia > Paraescarpia echinospica. Next base: position 64,228,449 of record CM034538.1, read on the forward strand.
AACAAGCTATTAAGATTGGAGAAGCCACCACGAACATGTCCATGCTAACACGCGGTGTACCCCAAGGGTCAGTCTTGGGACCGTCACTGTTCACCATATACACGGCTGATGAACTGGGTTGCAAAATCCGACAACATGGCTTGGATTTTCACATGTACGCTGACGATACGCAGCTCTACACAACATTCAAGATCCCCGACACATCTGTTGCCATATCTCAGCTAGAAACATGCATTGCTGACATCAACAGTTGGATGACAGCAAGCAAACTTCAATTAAATGGTGAAAAAAACCGAAGTTCTGTTCACGGGATCAGAGGCGCTGCGCAGAAAGATACCTAAAACAACAAAGATCGACGTTGGAGACGCCCAAGTGACCCCCAGTACATGTGTCAGAAATCTTGGGGTCATGTTCGATGCTTGACTTACAAAGGATCAACAAGTCAGTGCCATCTGTAGATCTTCTGTTCTGCAAATCCGAAATGTGGGTCAAATCATCAAATGTCTTACGCCAGGAGCTGCCGAACAAATCATCCATTCATGTATAACGTCCATACTGGATGGTTGTAATTCGCTGCTGTTCGGAATTAACAAGTGTCAGCTACGTAGACTGCAGTGCATTCAGAACACGACTGCTCGTCTAATCACACAAACAAGGAAACACGATCACGTAACACCAGTCCTGAAATATCTCCATTGGCTTCCCATCAGAGAAAAAATTACGTTTAAAATGCTCCTGATCACCCTCAAGGCACTCCGACCTTCTTGTTGAATACGCTCCCTCCGATCAAATTCTTCTGGTCTGCTGAGAGTACCAACTATGCGCCTCAAGTCTTTCGGAGATCGTGCTTTCTCCAAAGCGGCCCCTGTACTTTGGAACAGTCTGTTACAGTCAATCAAACAGTGTGACACTATTGCGTCGCTTAAGACGGCGCTGAAAACACAACTTTTTTTAAATCGCTTTCACTACCTAATTGAGTGACATATTATTGTGAACTTTTTTGTATAGCGCTTTGAACAGACTTTATTATTATAATGAAATCAAGACCAATAAATTAAAATTTATTAATACATAATATTATATAACTTAAACATATATAATTAAATAACAAAATAAGGTACATACATCAACAAAATACATATGTTAATTAATGAAATAATTAAAACTCCCAGGTCAATAAAATGTCACTTCTGCTAGCACAATTATGTCCCAGGGCTGCACGAAATTACACACCGCAGGAAATGTTTAAGCGTTAAGAAAGGCTTATTTCAAAAACAATTATTTCACTGAAAATGTGTCCGCAGCAATTTCTTTATCGATATGCACCTAAAGATGTCAGGTCAAACTCTCGCGGCCAGTCACATTGTCCTTTACCAACCGTGGTTCAGTTGTTTTCAATTGCCGCGGTATTTAGCGTCTCACGCGCACGATGTTACCACTATAACACGAAATTCTGGACCATGTTTCCCATTGTATAGAAAGGATAGATACTAGTTAATTAACTTGACCTTAACCAAAGCAAGTCGATCTTTAGCTGCTTTCAACTGCCCCCGTAGTCGTCGTCTCACCAACAAGATGTTATCACAGTAGGGTGAACTTCTGGACCAAGACTGGATTTCTATACAATTATAAAGGTTAACATTTGGTTCAAATTACACATCAGGGCCGATCCCGTGAGAACGGTCACGTCTGTGTTATAATGAGTCTACGTGGCCTATATCATTAATATACTTGGCGTAAAATGAGGTTATTATGGTAGGGCGGGGAATACACCCAAGTGAGGCAATAACGCTCATGCCATTTCATGCAGTATACCACATAATACGGCCATGTCACTTCACGCAGTATACCACTTAATGTTAATAGGTTGTTTCTAGTGTTGCCATATCTACCTTTCTTCACCCATTAGCCAATGTTCCAAAGTAAACATAGATATCAAAATGTGTTTTTCTCTTTCCGTATGTTAAATATAACATCTATCTTTTTAAAGAAACTCCTGGTAACAAAAGGTACTGTTTTGCATAATTATTATGTCATAATAATATTATTAAACTTGCAAACATATTAGCAGCATTGATTGTGTATGTTGACGACAACATGGATGCTTACTGGTCGCCACCTATTGATTAAATTAGTACTATCGGGTCAAGACGCCTACCAATCAATATGGGCAGGAGGGCATTTTGCCCCGCCGCTGTGGCACAATTCGCAAACATCGTGGTGCCTTCGAAACCACATTTGGGAAGGTAATGATGTTCTGTCACTTCGACCTGGATGCATCTTCTCTGGTGACCGCCGTGCGTCGGATCTAGCGATGTATTGATGACGTGAAGGAGTGGATGACTTCAACATTTCGCCTTAAATTGTTTATCACCTCGTCTATTACCAAAGTTGTGGTTCCAGTACTTATAGGAATAGCTATAATTATAGTAATAGCTTTCAACTACCCCCCTATTCAGCGTCCCACGCGCAAGATATTATCACTATAAGATGAACTGTTGGATAAAGATGTTATCACTATGAGATGAACCGTTGGATAAAGATGTTATCACTATATAAGATGAACTGTTGGATAAAGATTCTCTTTCTATAGAAATAATAAAATTTGATTCTAATTATACATCAGTGTGGCTCCTGTGATAGCAGTCATACCTAGTCTTAAAATGAGTCTAACTGATCTATATAATTATTATAGTTTTCCCAGAATATGCTACAGCCTGAATTATAATTATACTGATAATTACTAATATGTGTGCCACAGTTCAGTTTTATACAATAGTTCATTTAAGTATGTAAATATCGTATGTAGTCAAATTTGTATAGGTAACATATTCACCGGTGTCGTTTTGTATGGTGATCCGCGATATACCATACGTGGTAAGTTATTATTGTGTACTCAAATGAGTTATTATGGTCGTAACTCACCAGGCTCTCTGTCTGTTTATCTGTCTGTCTGTCTGTCTGTCTGTCTGTGTACCTATCTGTTTGCCTAACTGGTTGTCTGTTTATACAATCCATTATTTTATTTACCCTGAACATTTTAGCCACCTCTTCATGCGTGCGAGCAATGCATGCCAATTAAAATTAAAACATTACCCGACCAGTAAAACACACGCACGCACGCACAAACCAATCAGCACACTCACTCACTCACTCACTCACTCACTCACTCACTCACTCACTCACTCACTCACTCACTCACTCACTCACTCACTCACTCACTCACTCACTCACTCACTCACTCACTCACTCACTCACTCACTCACTCACTCACTCACTCACTCACTCACTCACTCACTCACTCACTCACTCACTCACTCACTCACCACCTCACTCACCACTCACTCACTCACTCACTCACTCACTCACCTACTCACTTCACTCACCTACCTACTCCACCCATCCACCCAAAGTGCCTGCCCGCCTGTTTCTGCTCGCTCTCCGTCAAGCTCGCTCACACACACACACACACACACACACACACACACACACACACACACACACACACACACACACACACACACACACACACACACACACACACACACACACACACACACACACTTCACTCACACACTCACACACACACCCCACACCACACGCCACAAACACACACACACAATCATTGAACACACGCACTTCACCACTCACCTCACTTCCCTTCCACTCACCTTACCCACTCACTCACTCACCACCACTTCCACCACCACTTCACTCACTCACTCACTCACTCACTCACTCACTCACTCACTCACTCACTCACCTACCCACTCACTCACTCACTCACTCACTCACTCGCTCACTCACCCACTCACACACTAACCCACCCATTTACCCACCCACTCACCACCCTCTCACTCACTCACCACTCACTCACTCACTCACTCACTCACTCACTCACTCACTCACTCACTCACTCACTCACTCACTCACTCACTCACTCACTCACTCACTCACTCACTCACTCACTCACTCACCCACCCACCTCCACCCACCTCCACCCACCCACCCATCCACTCAGCCTGCCCAAGCCTGCTTCTTCGCACACACACACACACACACACACACACACACACACACACACACACACACACACTCACACACACTCACTCACACACACACTCACTCACACATTCACACACACACTCACACACACGCCACAAACACACACACACAATCACAAACACACGCACATACGCCACAAACACACACACAATCACAAACACACGCACACACACACACACACACTCACACACGCACACACACTCACTCACACACACACACACACACACACACACACACACACACACACACACACACACACACACACACACACACACACACTCACTCACACACACACGCACACATACGCAGACACGCACACGCACACGCACGCGCACACGCACACACACACACAGCCAAACAGTCCGATATGCGGACTCGATCCATAATTTTCGTATTATTACTGATAGCATAAGATTATACTTAAAGTTATAATTACATTTATGTCATACCATTTGTTTTCAGTGAAAGTCATATAACTGACATGTTTCTCCGAGCAACGCCGGGTAACCCGTGTGTGTGTGTGCGTGTGTGTGCGCGTGCGTGCGTGCGGGCGTGCGGGCGTGCGTGTGTGTTGTGTTATGTCCTTGTTGTCATCGTTGGTACTGGTGTTGCTGTTCTTGCTGATACTGCAGTTGTCGCTGTTGTTGTTATTGTTGTTGTCGCTAAAGCTGCTATTGGCGATTTTTCTGAATGTAACTTTTTACAAAGAGTATGTTGTACTTTATGTCCTTAAGCCACTTATGTTGATGAAAACATCGCTGCACGCAGCATGCGAAGAATGCAAGACTTTAAAATGTACCAGAGTACAGCCTGAAATTGATTGACTAATTTACAATCGCCAGTAAATGTTGACCAGTCAATGTGACACTATTTTGCCGCACCTTTGCGACAGCGAGCCGCACGACCTACTATTGACGGTGACAAGTCAACGTGTAATTCATTCTCCATTCTTTGATCACACGGCGTTCACGTGTCACCCACGTGTCATATCTAACATCATACTGACTTCAGGCGTTTTAATAGCACGCCTACCTAAGTGTCATACCATTAAATCAAACTAATGAAACTTTTATAAATTGTAAACATTATTCGATATCCATTTGACCTGAAAAACTAAAAAATTCAAAAACATTTGTGGGATACCGGGGCAATATTTTGAAATATCCAGTATAATGAGAAGTAGGTCAGCATGGGAATTAGAAAAATTCTAAGGTCTAGTCGTAAACAGTTATAACACGAGATTTATGTATTATCCAAACATGAAACGTGCGCAGGAATTTTAAAATTTAATATGTTCATATTACATGATGTAATATATGTGAAATATACATAAACAATTTGTAATTTATTTTATTTCATGTCATTTATTAAGTATAATAAAATACCACATTTCCGCTCAATTTCGGTGATATTAAATATCTGACCAACAAATAGTAATGCCATTTCAGTAAAGGTTTGCTAAGTGTTCAAATATTATTTGTTTTTATGTAGACCAAAAAACCCATCAATTCCCGTGCAAATTTAGGTTTTGCTATTTTGGACGAACGAAAAAAACTAAGTTTTTTTTATAAAAATGGTAGCATTGTTATCAAGCCAAATTAGACCTACAATAATTAGTGTTATTTCAGTACAGTAAACGTTGGTAAAGTGTTAGTTCATGATTGACCATTACGAATAATGAAAATCTTCTTCAAGTCCCGCGCACTTTGAAGCTTTGCTACCCTAAAATATCACCGCATTTTCTTGCAAATGCGGTGATAGTGTTACCGTGTTACCATAGAAAAGAAAACAACCATTTTACCAAGAAGGTGTAGCGTAATCATCGGGACAATTTAACAACAAGTTCATGTACTATTTGTCGCCATGTAGAACAAAAATATCATCTTGTCACGGGCAGAAATTGAGGTTTTGCTATCTTTACACAACTATAGCAAACGAAACTTTCAGTTATCTCCTGTAGAGGACCTGTGAGAGAGCATCTTGTCTTCACCGCAGTCGAACTTCGTTGAGAACAACATTCGTCAATGTAGCGCCAATTTCTTATTGTCTTCTTTCCACGTTTAACCTCTGCGTGCGAACGGTTAAGTGATCGCCAACAGAGCCATGGCCAAACCCTGATGGTACGGATTCATATGGTCATAATGTCAGTTTGACCACTGCTGATCTTGTATCTGCGTGTTCCCACAACTCAAGAATATACCAATGTTTTAACACCGATTAAAAAAATTCCCATAGACAAAACACTGTAGCTCATTGGCAGGGTTAACGTATTCTTAAAACACTATTCGTTAAATTTGTGTCATGTCACGTATTGCCAAATATTGAAGCCAAAAATATATCGTTTGACCCGTTTTGTTAATTAAATAATCAAATTTACATCAATGTAAACTTCCCTCCACTAAATGAAAATTTGATACAAACAATGTTTAAAGGCGTTTTTTATTTTTGAAATTGAAGCAATGTCAACAACGCAAGTGAAATGTTTATGTTTGTTGTTCAATTTCTCACCGGATGACCAACAATGAAAGTTACAATTGTTTCGATCCCTAACGGTACTTTTTTTTAATCGTAAACAACATACAACATCATAAAAGGCCTTTAAACGTCGTGTACTACGTCTACGCCATTCATCACTACATCGACAATAGCATTATTGAGCAGGTTGGTGTAACAAACGTGCAGTACAAACTCGCAGACATGCTGACGCACAAAAACGTTCACTGATAAATAAACACCCATATCGACTTTCAAAGAATGCTCTCGGGCTTATTTTCATCTTCACTCAAGCGTGCAGACCACGTCAGTTGTAGCAGTGTTCGTCAATACACAATAGGTGACTTCTTCACTGTATGCATTTGAATTTTGATAATTAAATAATATATTTGAATCCTAAATGACGGACCGAGTAAATTTAAAGGAAATGGTCTGACATCATCGTGGGATTTCGATCTTTGAAAATACTAGTGGATAAAACATCGCGCGCGAGTGTATATATGTGTGTGTGTGTGTGTGTGTGTGTGTGTGTGTGTGTGTGTGTGTGTGTGTGTGTGTGTGTGTGTGTGTGTGTGTGTGTGTGTGTGTGTAAATACATATATTTTGTTGCATGTTATGTTTATTTACATTATATTTTTGGGACAGAACATGTTTCCGCAACTGTGCGTAAATATGTCACCGATTAATATTTAATTGTTCACTCGGAACGAATAATTGTGGACTTATTAGATATGTAATCGATGCATAGCCTATTTATCCATTTTGCTTTTAATTAATTACTTATATATGTTATTTATTATTAGCTTAGTTAAATACTTTATTATTTAATTTACAGAAGTTCTATGTTATTAACTGGTTCCATAGACGCACCATGTTAACATATTTTACTCATAATAATAACAACATCATTTTAACATAATACACATTATAACTGTGTATTAGTTATGACATTGTCATGAATACATCAATGCACAACACCACATTTATTTCGAATGGGGCGTTATATATATATACACGACACATAAGTTATAATTATAATAACATTAAACAGGGCTGATGTACTCAACATCCCTAGCAAAAATTGATATTATGCTATCTTTAAAATACCTCTCCATAACGCAAGATGAACGACAACCGAAGAGTTGACACGAAGCCAGCGTCGTTGAACCGTTGATACGCGGGTAACGCGTGATCGCTGAATGGCGTTCTCGTTGACTGCCACCAATTATGTAAGAGGGTCAAGGCAAACGGTGCTGGCGGTCGGAAACAAGAACAGTTTTTGTACATGGCTATATCACATAATATCTAATTGTTTCACTTCAACGATTGTTTTAATTCAAAGCAATTGGGATTATTTTGCATGGATCTACATGATGTTTTCACACAAATCAGAATGCACAACCGCTTTAGCATTACGCATACACAAGGGACAAGATCGTATATCAGTTGTTTGGAGGAGTAAGAAACGTTATTAAACATCATTGCGCTAAAGCAAGACGGTGCTAGTTTGTTCACTCGAGTAGTATGTAGCTAACTCAGGTTCATTATCGCAAACATAGAAAATGTACGATCTTGCAAAACCCTTACAGCGATTACTTTTAAACAAAATGTATTCGTTGTATGTATGCACCCAACGACCCCGCGTTTTGACCACATACAAGAAACTGCAAAACAACGACGTGCTAGTCTATTACGTTTAGCAAATATCCTCTGGCAGCCAACAATCTTTATCGCACAACAAATTGTTGTTCTTAAAGCTAAGCTTAATATTGGCAAACTTACTTTCTCTACACCAGCGAACAAATCTGGAATGAACTCCTCATTACTTTAGTATCACCTTAAACTATGGATACCTTTCGTAGAAAACTCAACACTTATTTTAAATTGCATTACCACCCTAAATAGTCGGTGGTCCCTTGCTCTAAAGAGCGTCACTGTTCAATATTTCGCCTGGTGATGTTTGTATGTTGCGCCACTGTGCTCATGTTGCTAAGGAATTTTGTGATATACAGGTTTATTATTATTGTTGTTATCATCATCAAAAGCATATTAACATTGTTTTTTTTAAAGTGAAGTAAGCGACGGAACTTTGAATAAGTTGCGCAAACGTAATATCACAGGGCACCAACGAGATTGGTTCATAACGTTTGGGTTCAGTCTCCTTTATGACGATTGCGTTTCTGCATTGGGTGGTTTGCCACCCCCATTTGGGGCCCCTTTCCAAAATCCTATATACTCCCGTGATTTACACATTCAATGGATGGGCGGTAGATGACCCATATGTCCAATCTTCTTCGTTGCTACAGCGGACGTTGTCATGATAATACTTTTATTGTAAACATATTTGTAAACATATTTGTGCTAAATTTCGACAACATTTCTCAGTACCTCAGCTTAGTAAACAGTGCACTTACCACAGCACTCGCCCAGTCAACGCCTGTCGTAAGAGTTCGCCTCCCCAACCCACGGACGTTCATTCACATGCAACGAACCCGTGCGTCTGAAAGCTATCTCAAAATTCATCGCTATTTTGTGTCAGATCTATTTACGTTATTAAGATTATTTACGTTGCTTACCAATAGGGTGTGGGGGCCAACGTCATTGCGGGGGCTAGGAACGTGTATAAATACCCCAGCAACGTCTTGGACATCATCATTACCTCACAGCTCGTGAGGAGATATGAGAGAATACACAAACGCTTACAGTTGGACTTGTTCTGTTTGATCGTCTTGAGTTTAAATTAGTTCTTCAACATGCAGAGGGTAGACCCATTATGTGCGGTGCCGAAAGACAAGGGCTGGGCTTGGATGGTTCTTATAGGTAATATTAAATTTTCATTTGTTTAGAAACAATATTTTGTTGTTGTTAATGATTACCGCTAACTGCAGTAATGCCACAGACATTCAAATAATCAGAGTGTCAAACGCCTCACTTACTTTAGGTTTATTTCTACAAAAAATCAAGTAAGTGTTGTTATGTGTGTTAGTTTTGTTGGTACAATTCCGCGTGTCAAATCATTAAACTATTACATATATAAATGAAAATGTTTTTGATGAGTATAGACCATTGCTTTCTGCATACATCTATGCAACGCTGTTTGTTTTATCCGTTGATAACAATGAAGGTTATATAACACATATTCGATTACCTACGATCTAACGAAACATCGTCAATACGTCGCCAACAACATATTCACCACTATTCGAGAACTTAGCGAATAATAAATACTGTCATTGCGGCTAATCACTCAAGTAAACATTAATGCACGGCACCTGATGTCGGCATGAGCAACTAAGCTAAGGACACTTCGCTATGAAGAATTAAACTATAAGGCGACCAGGCGTCGTTGTCCGCAAATTACATTACGACGTTTTCGATATAATTATTAAAAAAAACTGGAACTCTTTAGTTCTAAGAGATCAGCCACCACGCAGTTTTATTTTGTCGTAACCAAAATCCCTGTCCGGAGATACAGGATCTACTCACAATTCGTTTTCTACATGGCCATAGAAGCCCATATGTAAGCTGTAAAGGCTAGCATTTTGTGGGTTTACTAATAATTTATATTTTTATATCTCAAGATGGCTGCCAAGATACAGCGATAATGAAATGCCGCAGTGTTGTTTTGCTACAGAAGTATATTATCTACGTGAAATGAACGCCAATTCTAATGTATCCAAAGCTACATTGTGGCCCAAAATAGTAGCTTTACTTAACCAATGTTGTCGTCTTTCCAGGTTGTTTCACGGTCAATTTCGCCATCATCGGCGGCTGCACCTGGTCATTTGGCATTCTCCTGCCAGAGATATCTGAGAGATTCAACGCATCGGCCACCCAAGTTGCCTGGCTACCGGCTATAGTGAGCTTCATCAGACTGTTCTTAGGTATGTTATTTTTATTTAAAATATATTTTGCACATAATATGTCATCACAACATTGCGTGAATGTATCACTGATATATATTTAATTGTTCTCTCGAAATAAATAGTGGACTGATTTGATATAATCGTTGCTAATTGTTGCTTTAATTAATTCTTTATATATTATTTATTTATTATTAGCTCAATTAAATACTTTATTGTTTAAATTATAGAAGTTCATTGATATTAACTGGTTCCATAGACACACTAAGTTAACATATTTTACTCATAATCATTGCATAATTTTAACACAATATACATGATAACTGTGCATTAGTTATAACTATGTCACGAATAAAACAGGACATTAATTTCTAATAAGGTACTATATACGACACATAAGTACTAAAACATTAAACCAGATATTTTAGCTGCGATAATACATTTCAAAAGTATTACAGTGATATGCATATATTACTATAACTGATAGGAAATTTTAATTATTTATTTAATGCATCGTATGTTATCTTGCTAAGAAAATAAGCACGTTTTGACTCTATTCCGGTTACAGCGACTCCAGCCAATATGATGGCGGCAAAGATCGGCACGCGCTGGGTTGTCGTCACCGGAAGTCTCCTGATGAATGCTGGTTTCGTCCTGGGAATCTACGCCAACCGAACTGAAATTCTCTACGTCACATTCGGCGGTATCGTCGGTACGTTTTTGAAAGGATTAGAACAAACAGACGCATAAAAATGCCGACGCATCAAAAATTAACCATCGCAAAAACAGCCACTAAATATGTTATTCACGTCGAAGCGGTTGGCAGCATCGTTTAATGCTCACAATGCAGGGACCCAATTGCATATCAAGCTTAGGAAATGGAACATGGATATAAGTAGCAATCGTGGTAGTATAAACATTTCTAAAAATAATAGTGATGACGTCGAAAAATTGTGGTGTTATTTTAAAATTATTTGTAACGGGAGACAAACGAAAAAATCTACTTTCAGTAATCTATTTTGGTAACGATATTCCACAAGTTGGAAGCATCTTTTGAACAGTTGATACAAAATGACACAACACTTTTGGATTCTTGATAAGCAAGTTGCTTTCTTGTCCACTTGAAATGTGCAAGGTTTTACTCAGGATGATGATATTGTTATTCTTGTTTAATCTTGTTAAATTCTGTTCAGTTATGTTAAATATTTTAAAATATTGTTAGATATTGTTCAATCTTATTGAATCGTATGAACGTTGGTTACTGCAAGTTTTTATAAAAACCTTGAAACCATACAAAGCTGAAACAACTGTGCGTCGTGGTTGTAGGTGTTGGTGCTGGTTTATGCTATGCTCCGAGTATTGTCATCCTGGGCCAGTATTTCGATAAACGACGTGCCTTGGCCAACGGGATCTCGTTCTGCGGCGCCGGCATCGGATCCTTTGTGTTGCCGCCTATGATCAGATACAGCGTCGACACATACGGACTAAACACGACCTTTCTTCTGTTAGGAACGTGTATGTTGAGCGTGTGCATTGCTGGCATGTTGTTCCGTCCGCCATCGTTCTACGTCAAGAGCTACATTCATTCGCAGTGTTCGCTTGTAAAACTTCCCGAAACTGGGATTTGGGTAACCGAGAAAAAATCGGACACGAACATTTGTATATCAGAGTCGATCACAATGACAGCGTCACCTATTGGTATGGTATACTCCTCGGAGGAGACACCGAACACTGATGTAATTGGTGTCCCCGATACAAAACCTACTTGCAAAGAGAGTTATGCAGTAGACAGGACTCAGGACAAAGCATCAGGGTTTCGTTGGAAGTTACTTTGCAACCCACTCATGATGATGTACGCGATCACGCTATCAATATGTGACAGTAGTTACGCCAATGTGTACATGCTCATGCCTCCACATGCAAATATCGCGGGCTTCTCCAGCACGAAAGGTGCTCTACTCATCTCCATGATCGGGATCACGCAGGCCGTGTCGCGTCTCGTTTCCGGTTGGTTCGCAGACTATAATGTTGTCGACAAGAAGTATATTTACCAAGGCGCGTTGCTCGTTTGTGGAACGACTTTCTGCGTAATGCCTTTCTTAGAGAACTATTTGCTTCTGGCAACTTGTAGCGTCCTCTGCAGCCTGTCTGCCGGCAGTTTCGTCGTTCTCTCGGCCGTGCTAGTTGCTGAAAGCCTCGGCACAGCGAATCTTCCGACGACCTACGGTATCTTGTACAGCACGGAGTCGCTCTTCTTCCTCGGGTCCCCCGTCCTCATGGGTGAGTAATGCCAACTTGTTTTAGCCTGTACACGACCTCTGGTTGTACGTTCTACCGTTGGTATGTTGTCGTGGTGCTGATTGGTTTCTTTCACTTGTATGGGTGCATCAAATGTTGTTTTTAATAATTGACACATCTTGCCATTCCGTTAGCGATTGCGGAAACAATGGATGTGATAATCATTTTAAATTACTTATGTAGTGAATACACCTAAACGATTATTAAATTTCACGTGAACAATTTTCTGCTCGTGTTTGAAACTTAGAACATTCACGGAATTTGATAAACATAAAAATCTTCCATCGCTGTCGTTGTTACCAGAATTAAATACGGTACTGGATTTTCCCACGACAAAGAATCATACTTTACCAATAGATCACAGAACCACCGTAGTCTTTGACAGAAGGACACAAAAATGTAACATATTTAATTGTTCGACGTTGTTGTGTCCTGTCAGTGTCTTCAAGTTGCTAATACGTCATGTCTTGTTTGTCAGGTTGGTTGCGGGATATGACTGGCCGATGGAACGACTCGTTCCTCGTCAGTGGCGCTATGCTCATCTTCGCTGCCTCTGTTTACATCTTCGAGCCGTGCGCCGCCAAGTGTGGCAAGAAGTCGTTACAGAAAACTTAGACCGCACACGTCGTTGACTTTCCTTCACGTCTTCGTTAACGTGCTGCAGAAGACGAACGATACGCTATCACTAACAGTTAATGTTGTTAGTGTTGCGTGATTATTATTATATACTTCTGTCAGCAGTCGTGTTGCAGTTTAAGGTGGCATTTATGTATAATTATTATGATGAAGCAATATTTACGAAATTAATGTGACTGTATTAGTCGTTACGAGAGGGGGCGCTACTCTGTGGCGACCAGCAACTTTTCGTCCCTCGTCTTATTCGTTGGATTCCTGTTTTATGATGCTTTTATTATGGTCGCCGGATGTACAGAGATTTTTGTTTATGCAAGAGTTATCACTAAAATGATGAACTGGAAATGTCTGTTATCTGGACTTCTTATGTTGATCGCGGCTTGGATTCACCTGTGCTATGGCCATCCATCATGGCGGACTCAGCCGTGACTATTTACTTTCTTTCAAGCATCGACTTCCCACCGAGCAAACGCGGAACAACACCAGACGGGTGTGTAAGCGAGGACGGGGTGGGGGTGGTGTGCGACAGAGACTGAGGAAAAGAAAATGTATGCCACCATTACCATCTATGATATTGGCAACTGTACGATCTTTGATTGGCCTCAAGTTGGACGAGCTTCGGGCAAAGGTAACCTTTTTAATGAATACAGAAAAGCTGAGACATGAGACATGGTACGACAGTTGTCTCTGATCATAGAACTCAATCAAGGGACACACAGACACACAGACAGACACACGGACAGACAGACATACATTATTTATTTTGACCGTCATAAGCATATTGATGATTAACTCTGGGAATAAATAAGTTGTTTTTACCACGTGTGTTGTATTGGTGAATTGCAAAGTTGTGTGACGTATTCTGGTATAAGCTTGTTCATCAATTTGTAATAAAATTTAAGCTTTGTAGTCTATAGATGTCATCCAACTTAACAAAATTACATTCTTTGAAGATGAGAGGTATGGTGGTGTTCGCCTGTACGTCAATGAACGCTGATGCAAAACTGTCGTTGTCCGTGAACAGCTCTGCACCTCAGACATTGAGCTGTTGACTGTTTCACTACGACCATTGTATCAACCCAGCGAATTTCCTCAATTATCTGTGACTGTTGTTTACTTACACCCCAGAGCCAACGTGGATCGAGCCGCCCAGCATATTTGTGATGTGACACAGAAATTGGACGCTTTGTCCTCCCATGACCCAACTTCATACTGGGTGATTTCAATCAGTGCACCCTAGACAAAAGTCTGCCTACCTTACACCAATACATCACGTTCCAATGCGTATAGGTCCATAGCCAAGCCACGGATCGGCGACGCCGATCACTAACAAGATTTAACAAGATTGCCACCCAGAGAATTAACTCTAGGTGGCAGGTGGACAAGGAAGCTCTTTGGCTTATCGAGAGTCCGACCCTTTTATCTATGTGTATCACAATACGGTTCACTTGGTTCCTATTTACAGATGCCTTCTGAAGAGTGCAGTTAATGTTGTTAGTGTTGCGTGATTATTATTATTATTATTATATACACTTGTCAACAGTTGTGTTGCAGTTTAAGGTGGCACTTAAGTATAATCATTATGATGAAGCAATATTTACAAAATGAATGTGACTGTATAAGTTGATGAAACCAGCCCCAGTTGTTTTGGGTCAACTAACCATCTACTCTCACTTGCGATGGTTTACTGGTAACCAAGACACCCATTGTCGTCGACGTGCTTACGCCAGTAGTACTCAGTTCTGTGTGTGCTTCGATGACTTGTATTCTTGAGGAGTATTAACTAGACTCGTTATGCTTCCAAAACACCAGTATGCAATCGAACTGTTAGCAAACATACGTAGCATACTGACTTAGCTAATCGCTCAAACACAGTTACATTTGTTATCGCGTCTAATCAAGATTTAACATTGATGAGTTGGTTTGTTTAATAATATTAATTGACACGTTTATCATTTGTTGACTTGTAGTACATATTTAGGTAATTGAATTACTTATTATTCAACATGTTAAACGTATTATAGACTATCGGCTGAGAAGCATAAAACTGCCAGTGTACATAGGACATACACGGTGAATGAGAACATAAAACTGCTAGAGTACACAAGACATACACGGTGAATGAGAACATAAAACTGCTAATGTACATAGAACATACACGGCGAATGAGAACATAAAACTGCCAGTGTACATAGGACATACACGGCGAATGAGAACATAAAACTGCTAGTGTACACAAGACATACACGGTGAATGAGAACATAAAACTGCTAGTGTACATAGAACATACACGGCGAATGAGAACATAAAACTGCTAGTGTACATAGGACATACACGGTGAATGAGGACATAAAACTGCCAGTGTACATAGGACATACACGGTGAATGAGAACATGAAACTACCAGTGTACATAGGACATACACGGTGAATGAGAACATAAAACTGCCAGTGTACATAGGACATACACGGTGACTGAGAACATAAAACTGCCAGTGTACATAGGACATACACGGTGACTGAGAACATAAAACTGCCAGTGTACATAGGACATACACGGTGACTGAGAACATAAAACTACCAGTGTACATAGGACATACACGGTGACTGAGAACATAAAACTGCCAGTGTACATAGGACATACACGGTGAATGAGAACATAAAACTGCCAGTGTACATAGGACATACACGGTGAATGAGAACATAAAATTGCCAGTGTACATGGCACATACACGGTGAATGAGAACATAAAACTGCCAGTGTACATGGGACATACACGGTGAATGAGAACATAAAACTGCCAGTGTACACATACACGGTGAATGAGAACATAAAACTGTGTGGACATACACGGTGAATGAGAACATAAAACTGCCAGTGTATGTAGGACATACACGGTGAATGAGAACATAAAACTGCCAGTGTACATAGGACATACACGGTGAATGAGAACATAAAACTGCTAGTGTACATAGCACATACACGGTGAATGAGAACATAAAACTGCCAGTGTACATAGGACATACACGGTGAATGAGAACATAAAACTGCCAGTGTACATAGGACATACACGGTGAATGAGAACATAAAACTGCCAGTGTACATAGGACATACACGGTGAATGAGAACATAAAACTGCCAGTGTACATAGGACATACACGGTGAATGAGAACATAAAACTGCCAGTGTACATAGGACATACACGGTGAATGAGAACATAAAACTGCCAGTGTACATAGGACATACACGGTGAATGAGAACATAAAACTGCCAGTGTACATAGGACATACACGGTGAATGAGAACATAAAACTGCCAGTGTACATAGGACATACACGGTGAATGAGAACATAAAACTGCCAGTGTACATAGGACATACACGGTGAATGAGAACATAAAACTGCCAGTGTACATAGGACATACACGGTGAATGAGAACATAAAACTGCCAGTGTACATAGGACATACACGGTGAATGAGAACATAAAACTGCCAGTGTACATAGGACATACACGGTGAATGAGAACATAAAACTGCCAGTGTACATAGGACATACACGGTGAATGAGAACATAAAACTGCCAGTGTACATAGGACATACACGGTGAATGAGAACATAAAACTGCCAGTGTACATAGGACATACACGGTGAATGAGAACATAAAACTGCCAGTGTACATAGGACATACACGGTGAATGAGAACATAAAACTGCCAGTGTACATAGGACATACACGGTGAATGAGAACATAAAACTGCCAGTGTACATAGGACATACACGGTGAATGAGAACATAAAACTGCCAGTGTACATAGGACATACACGGTGAATGAGAACATAAAACTGCCAGTGTACATAGGACATACACGGTGAATGAGAACATAAAACTGCCAGTGTACATAGGACATACACGGTGAATGAGAACATAAAACTGCCAGTGTACATAGGACATACACGGTGAATGAGAACATAAAACTGCCAGTGTACATAGGACATACACGGTGAATGAGAACATAAAACTGCCAGTGTACATAGGACATACACGGTGAATGAGAACATAAAACTGCCAGTGTACATAGGACATACACGGTGAATGAGAACATAAAACTGCCAGTGTACATAGGACATACACGGTGAATGAGAACATAAAACTGCCAGTGTACATAGGACATACACGGTGAATGAGAACATAAAACTGCCAGTGTACATAGGACATACACGGTGAATGAGAACATAAAACTGCCAGTGTACATAGGACATACACGGTGAATGAGAACATAAAACTGCCAGTGTACATAGGACATACACGGTGAATGAGAACATAAAACCAGTGTACATGGCACATACACGGTGAATGAGAACATAAAACTGCCAGTGTACATGGGACATACACGGTGAATGAGAACATAAAACTGCTAGTGTACGTGGGACATACACGGTGAATGAGAACATAAAACTGCTAGTGTACGTGGGACATACACGGTGAATGAGAACATAAAACTGCCAGTGTACATAGGACATACACGGTGAATGAGAACATAAAACTGCCAGTGTACATAGGACATACACGGTGAATGAGAACATAAAACTGCCAGTGTACATAGCACATACACGGTGAATGAGAACATAAAACTGCCAGTGTACATAGGACATACACGGTGAATGAGAACATAAAACTGCCAGTGTACATAGGACATACACGGTGAATGAGAACATAAAACTGCCAGTGTACATAGGACATACACGGTGAATGAGAACATAAAACTGCCAGTGTACATAGGACATACACGGTGAATGAGAACATAAAACTGCCAGTGTACATAGCACATACACGGCGAATGAGAACATATAAATGTAACTACAAAACAAGACATGGTATGGGTGAACTCATAGAACATTTAATCCAAGAACATCACTTGTTCAATAAGCAATACTTTAATGATAGATTAAATGTCTCCCAAACACACTCCACCATGTAGTAGGCAAAACGGTAGGTAGTCTCAGCTCATAGGTGGGTAAAAACGCATCAGGAAATGAAGGACCAGTAAACTGTACTACATGTTTCCCTAGCGTAGCTGCTAAGTGTTTGCGCATATATACCTTGACGGGTTCAAATAACGTTCGTATGAGTTGCCATGAGCGAAAACATCACTGAGATGATCCAACTAAGTGCGACAAGTGTAGCCAAAGCAATCAACAGGCATGTAGTGACGAGAATATCGTCACCGACAGGAGCACTAATGAAGAAACGACGAGAAATGGTGGATAACGGCGACCGTAAAAAACAAATAGAGTACGCAGAAATATGCAAGACCATCAAAAAGAAAGCGAAGGAGGACATCAGAAAGTACGAACAAGAGATCATACTAGAAACGATTATGTCATCAAAGCGCCTGGACAAAGCAAGAAGAACGCAGGCACTAGGCCGAGACAGACTTATTACACTTCTAGACATGCAGGGTAGAGAAATACAACACCAAGATATGGTCATGGGACGAATTGAGGAATTCTACACCGAGCTATACGACACTGAACAGAGTACCATAATTCACACCGACCCAAAAGGAGTACTAGAGATAACACCATGGGTGCTGGAAGCAGCGCTAAGAAATATGAATAATGGGAAGACATCAGGCAACGACCATGTAAACATTGAAACATTAAAAGCAAGAGAATATATCATCTCGAAGACACTGGCTAAGCTGTATACTAAATGCTTATCAGAAAAACGAATACCCACCGCTTGGAAGAACGCAAAGATGGTGATTATCTTCAAGAAGGGAAATAAGAAAGACTTAAAGAACTACATACCGATATGTCTGTTATCAAACATCTACAAATTATTCACAAATATACTAACGAATAGGCTAGAGAAGACACTCGACGAAAACCAACCACGAGAGCAAGCAGGCTTCAGAAGCAGGTACTGAACGACAGACCACATACACGTCGTAAACCAACTGAAAGAGAAGTGCCGATAATATAATATCCCGTCCTGCATCGCTTTCGTCGACTACGAGAAGGCTTTCGACACGGTGCAAACTCAAGCAATACTGACCTCCCTTCAAGAACAGGGAAGAGAAGATGTGTAAATCGATCTCCTGAAAGACATCTACACTAACAGCTCGGTGACAGTCCACCTACACAAAAAGAGCAACAAGATCAACATCAAGAGAGGAGTACGACATGGTGACACCATATCGCCCAAGCTGTTCACGGCAACACTCGAAAGCATGTTCCAAAGACTGACCTGGGAAACTAGAGGCTTGAGGATAGACGGAGAATATCTCAGCCATCTTCGCTTCGCCGACGACATAGTCATATGCGCTACTACACCGCAATAACTACAAAACATGCTGCATGAGCCAGCTGATGAAAGTGAAAAACAAGGTCTAAGTATGAACATCTCGAAGACAAACGTGATGCTGGAAAATGACACACCAATATATATCAACACGACGCAGATGGAGAACGTTGAAAGCTACGTCTATCTGGGACAGCGACACAGTACCAGAGACAAAAACCAAGACAAGAATATTCATAGAAGGATCACCGCCGGCTGAACAGCTTTCGCCAAACACCGGGACATCTTCAAGGGTAACTTTGGAACCTGCTTGAAGAGACACGTCTTCAGCTCATGCGTACTTCCAGCGATGACATACGACGCGGAAACATGGGCACTCAAGCTAGCAAAGAACAAGCTAGCAGCCGCACAAACAAAGATGGAAAGAAGTATGTTAAACGTCACATATCGGGAGAGAAAAACAAACATCTGGGTAAGGCAGAAGACAAAGGTCATAGATGTGATAGAACAAATCAGAAGACAGAAGTGGACCTGGGCAGGGCACATTAGCAGACTACGAGATAACCGATGGACATCGCGTATCACAACCTGGAGACCTTACGAAGGGAAACGATCTAGAGGAAGACCAGCGAGATGGTGGAGAGATGAACTAGACGAGTATTGGAAGGGAACCATCTGGCAGACGATAGCGCAAGACAGGCAGATTTGGAAACGACATGCTAAGGCCTTCTCCCAACCACGGTAGAACACATTGCTTGGACTGTATGGTCTTTGACCAGCGCACAGTTAGTGATACCCCGTCAACCGAGAACAAAGCATCTCTACGACACAAGTGAATGCTAGGATCAAACGAAGCCATGCTTCTTACCAGCAGATTAGACTTGCGAAAAAAGGAAAAAGATGGCCACAAGGCAACACACCCAGAAGGTTACATCGATAGAAGATGCAGCTCAACAAGCCCAAAAAGCTGCATTAAGATGGACGGCGTTATGGGCAATTTCTATTTTTGAGAATCCCCAAAACCGTTTGGTGCCTTTAAGTAATGTATCCACATGACATGAATTGTGAAAAGGATTAGAGTGACCTTCCTCCAAATGCATAATGCGTACAACATTAAAATACTGCTTAATCGAGTTGAAACAAAGTCGATGCGGCAGAAAAGCTCTATAACGACAAACGTGTTATACAGATAAAGGCACCGGACATACGTTGGCCAAATGACAGAAAGTTAAATACAACTTGGTCTGAGAACTGTATGTCATCCGAGTGCTGGATGCAAACACTTGCACTCGAAGCCATCTCACATCAGCATCCAGGGAAACCAGGACATCTTCAGGACCTGTTGCGAATAGAAGTAAAAAACTCTTCAAGGACATGTGCCACTTCAATGGCGATGCAGCAAGTATATCCTGCAGCCAATGTACGGAGTGTGGCTCATGTAGCTGGGATATGTTATCTGCTAATGCGTTCTGAACACCCGCGATATATAAATGGCTGTTAAACGAAAGTTAAATATTGCTGATGGCCAAAACACGTACCTCAAACAATTCATAAGTAGAGGGTTACGAGAAGAACAGCGGTTGATATTGGATACAGTAATGGTGTTGTCGGACCAGACACACACTCGCTTATTGGCCAAAGACGGGGCCCAACGCTCTACCGCCAGAACTACTGCTGCTAGCTCATTTAAGTTGATATAATCATTCTCAAGTTCGAGGCAATCTGCTGACCACTTGCAATAGCAATCCCCTTCGTAATATGCCCCTGCTCCCACATCACACGCATCGGTTGACAAAGACGTGACAGGCAGCGCGTCCAAGATCAAGGAGCAGCCATTGAAAAATGACATGAAATGTGTCCACCACTGTATGTCTAAGCGAATTGCTGGTGTTATGACACATTTGTGGTTTGCCGCAGATAATGAGCGAATAGCATCTAATATGCGTCGGATGAATACTCTTCCGCCATATATTACGCCAGCTGGCCAATTTAATTTCCCTGCTAGGGACTGCAATTGCTTTTTACTAGCACGCTTGCGCTTAGCAAAATAACCTAACTCTACCTTCAATGCTAGCATTTTACTTTAGGTAGGCGCTTGCACATATGTTTTGTGTCGATTTCTATCCCCAAAAACGTGATTCACTCAGCTGGATCTACCACCTTATTCCAGTTAATGCGAAAGCCTAGGTAGCGTAAAAGCGTATCGAGGGAAGCCATTACCTCTGCACACTCTTGCAGGGTTGGTGCACACACAAAAATCGTCTAGATAAACAATCAGCCCGTTGAATCACGCCTCGCCAATCCCATTCGTTTGAAATTTGTGAGATCTCTCGATGGATGCATAATCATTTAGTGAATTACCGATAGGGCAACTACAATCATGGATCAACGTAATGTCCCCATCCTTTTTGGGACAGCGCCAAGTGGGCTCACCAAGTGAGCTCACCAAGTGGGCTCACCAAGTGGGCTAACCAAGTGGGTTCACCAAGTGGGCTCACCAAGTGGGCTCACCAAGCTGGGAGGGTTGTCACATAACACGTAATTGCCATCTTGTAATTCTGATAGCACCTGCTGTTTTACTGCCTCGTAGTTACTGTTGCCTGGAGATGCTGAGGGGTGATTGTTTGCTTGCTTATGCACAACCTGCGCTCCCTTATCAATGATAGAAAACCCATGTCTGATCCCATCCAACATAAAATCCATATCAGGACCGTCCGCTAATTCAGATTCCCATGCAGGTAAGTTGAAACCTGGCGCTGGCGCCAGCAATGGCTGCTATCTAGATTGATGGTGTATGAATGCAGAGCGGGCCTGGTTGCAACCCCTATAGGAACATGCATGTGTAAATTTACAAACAGGGTACACACATCCCCTTGCTGTGTTAAACAGTTTGCACATGGTTTTACCATCAGCAGTAACCGGCCCTGAGAAGTAGGTTGGCGTCTGGGAGGGGAATGATGCGTTTTGAACCCGGCGGGAGTCGTTGCGGGGTACACGAGAGTAGTAGGTGAGCCGTTTTCAATAAGTAACTCAGCAGGTGCATGTGCAGTTTTGTCTATTTTAGCTGACCTAAGGGCATTTTCCTGTGGTCATTTGCTGACCTAAGCGTCCCTAGCAGAGAGAGAAGTGGACCTAAGCGCCCCTAGCGGAGAGAAGTGGACCTAGCCGTCTCATCTAAGGTGAGAGACAATAAAATAATCCAACAACATATAATCAATGTAGAAACTTTTTTTATTTTACCTCTTTACTTATCATCATCCATACAACAATAGCCATCATCGACAATATCTCCGTTATGGATAAATCCCCAATTTTCATGGTCGCCCGTGTCCATAGGAGATGGTGACGGTGGTGACGCGAAATCATACCATGGAGATGCCGGTTCAATACGTAGGCGTTTTTTTTATATCGCACAGGGTTTGGTAGAATTGACAACGATGCTCATCACGAAGCTCTTCTTCGCTGTAAGGTAAGTATTAAAACTTTGAAAACTATACCAATGAGACGTTAAATCTTACACACACACACACACACACACACACACACACACACACACACACACACACACACACACACACACACACACACACACACACACACAGTGCTATAACCAGACACAGCGTTGCTAGGCAACCACAAGCTATTTTGAGTGCGTGGACGGTCAAAGAGAAGAGTCAGCAGTCAGAACTGCTTAGAACTAGTTCGTCTATGAATAGGAATTAAAACTGAATACATAAACAAAATCTTGAAAACAGTCAACTGTTTTTACTATACAGCATCTCGTTAGCAAGGTGTCTTGTGACCCATACTTCCCGTCTTTAACGAAGTATCTTGTGACATGTAAGAGGAAGTCGCCGAGGAGAGAACTATTTTTACTATGTAACATCCTGTCTTTAACGAAACGTCTTGTAAGAGGAAGTCGCCGTCTATCTAGGTCGAGAGAGAGAGAATTTACCGAGGTAACAAAGCAAAAGCAATAATAATAATAATAATAATAAATAATAAATAATAATTTGAACACTTACGTGCACTCCAAGTCTTCTCCTTCTCCTTCTTCTTCTTCTCCTTCTTCTTCTTCTTCCTCCACTTCATCATCATATTCTTCTCGAGCAGCGCTAAAAAGATGATATATAGTCAACTGTTAGATGTGATAAATGAATAATTATGGGTAACTATATACTTTTCAAAGTTTTGATATATGTAGGAGAACTAGCGGTTAAATATGAAGAACTTCTAAAGAACCCTATGTAATTACCTGAATGAAGTAAATACATAGTCATAAAAAAACATGACATCAAGTAAATAATAATAATAATAGATACTCACATCTTCCTTTCTATTTCTTTCCATTCTTCTTTTATTTTACCCCAGGGTATATCTCCGCCTTCGACAGCCATCTTTCTTGTTCTTGTTGTTGTTATGAAATGAATTGAATAGTTAACACACGAACTTTCAAGACAGTCAGTTAACTTCCCGCATCATAATGAGGCGTATAATTATACGTTTGTAAAAGAGGTGGTGTCTTGTGACGTCCCGTCTCGGATTAGTCTTCCTGTTTTTAACGAGCCATCTGTTTACGGTTAAAGGATGTACGTCCTGTCTTTCTTTGTGTTCGCTAAACTAGTCCGTAAAAATAGATGCCAACATCCTGGGCGTCTTATTAAAGACAGGAAAATGCACCGTAAGATCCTGCAGGTGTCTTATCGTCTACCTAGTATACTGTTGCAGTCACAAGACTGATGACTGGATATTTTTCTTTGTTTGCTCTGTAAAATAGTTGATTGATAGCTTTTTCTTTAACGCTCTGACTAACAGTCACAAGATTGTTGATTGACAGCTTTATCTTTAACGCCCTCCTGACTAACAGTCACAAGACTGCTAACCGAGGCACTTTCTGTGTATATAAATCCAGGCTAAATTGTAGAAAACATAACCAACTCTTGCTCTCAACCGTCGATTTCTCTTCAAGCATTCTTCGTGACTCAGCAACAACATGGCGACCGCTAATGGAACCTCCGACAAAGCGATCGATCTGACAGGTCTCGAAACGGTAAGTGACGGTTGTTACGCGTTCGATAGACCTCTGAATATTGTAACATGCGCTCTGAATTCGAAATATGTATGTTACGCGTCTTGTCGTCAGTGTACCCGCAAAGTTTTGCTTGAAACGAAAGGTCATCACACCGTCACGGCATGTCCGGTCCACGGTCGACAGAAGAGCGCGCCTGTATATAAATACTGTATGGGTATATTGTTGGGTGATCGAAAAGGCGTTGAATTGTGGGTCACAGCTTTTGACGTCATAACCCAGCGGGTTATAGGACTGTCGGCCATTGACTATATGTCACTGAAAACAGACGAAGAGCGTTATGGTGTAGTGAGCGTCCTGTTCGGCAAACAGGCTAGGGTGACTATCAGAAAGTCATCAAAAGGCTGTTACGTGAACTATTCCGTGACAGCACTGGAAGTGATTGAACAGTAACTGTGGCAAGGTGTCACCGGAAATAACCAGGTTGTAATTTCATATGTTGTAGTTTGAATACCTGTCCGAGTGTATGGACGACGAGACCTATCAGCATGTCAAATCATCGTCGCCCGAGGGATCTCAAACGTTGAAAAGACATCTGAGTTACTCGGATGTCAGCGATGATGAGGCAAGTGCAATTTTTTGTGGGTCGTGTAGATGGAGTAGTGATGACGACGACGACCATGTTGTTCACTGTAGTAGCGATTTACGGGAGAGTGTAGAGAAGATCAATGCCATTCAAAAACGATCGGAGGAAATGATAGACGAAGATGTATTTATAGCGACTATCTCCAACGCCTGCGTGCCCTACGCGTCCAAGTCACTGTGTCGTGAACACGAAGGCCTTTGTATGTCACTGTACACCCTGGATCAGAGCAAAATCCTGAATGCACTGAATGAGGCAGTGGACCAAATCGCATATGCATCACATACACCGGAGTGGGGTGACTATTCCATCCCACGAGTGAAAGAGACTCTACGTGAGCGAGGTATATCCTTGCTGAATGAAGGTAAGGAGGTGCCGGCGAGAGCTAGTCTCAAAAAACAAGAAGACGACCTCACAGCGGAAATGAGGGACTTGTACCTGTTGTACTCAACTGCAGCCAACGCCTGTATTCGGCGTGTAACCAACAGACTGGACCGTACCTTCGAAGATCAATACGTTGACTTGTACAGAGTGAGCAGTGACTTGATCTACGACACTTTGAGGTGGACAGTGAGACATATGCGATTTAAAGTGGACTTTCCGTCGTGGACACACATGATACTATACCACGTGTCGAAGCCATCCTGCGCACTTGTGGTATAGCACTGACGTCTGACCTTAATTAACAAGGGCGTCTAACGAAACTGTCACTTACACTCATCATCATATAACCTTGTTCTTTTTTATTGTGTTTAATAGGATGACGGTGAATTAGGTCGTATACGTCGTGTTTATACGGATGACAACGACGACACCGATGATGATGATGACGTCGATACACAAAAGCACATTACATGGGCACCGAAACAAAGATCTGTCATCGAAGGCGTGTTGAGGTGCCCTTGCGTCGTCGCCTTCTCGAAGTACTCCATGAGCGTCGTCAGCAGGGTCCTCATACGACGTCACCGACGACGACATTCGATATGACATGCGATAACGTCACCCTCGATGCATCTCCTGCTGACTTGTCTTTAGAGATGACCTGCGTTGACGACGACGACGACACATCATCACCGTCGTCAGAATACGAACAACTTCAGTCGAGTAAATCTATATTTGACATGTCACCCCATGGACTATTAATATGGGCGACCTTTCTGAACTGCATGCCGTTAGGCTATAGAGAGCCTTTCGTTGCTCTGGCATCTCTACAGAACAATATAGCGCACTTGTCTAACGCGTTGTATTCGTCGACGCCGACTACTGTGAGGGAAGCGGTGCGACACTGCTGCTTTGACATTGCCCGAAATATAACTCGGGACGAACATATCGACGCTGTCGTATCTAGTATCCGTAGAGAACATTATAGTCATGTTCAATTTGAAAATTAGTTGTGTAGAAGGGTTCTATGACAAAAGAGGAAATGCACCTCTACAATGTTGTTTGAGGTTAGTGGCGCCTCGTAATAGTAACCTAGTAGTAGTAGTAGTAGTAGTAGTTTTCGATTTTTGAATTTCATTACGCTTGTGTAATCTTTAGTGAGAAATAAAAGGTATATGTAATAGTCTTCTTGAGTGTCCGTTGTTCTTTCGTTTCAAAGAGTGACTTTGCTGGTATACGACGTGCGCGCGCACACACACACACACACACACACACACACACACACACACACACACACACACACACACACACACAGTTATCGATTTATACGTAGCCCACGTTATCACATAGTGTCCCCTATATAGTCAATCTTTACACCACCACCACCACCACCACCACCACCACGTGTGATTATATAGAAATAGACAAGCATCCTTCGTCCATCAGTTGTAGGCGGACGCGACGTCATGAAGAAGCACGTTTGTCGTCACTGTGGTATCGTCAGCGATACATACGACGATTTGCAAAGTCACATCCAGCAAAGGCATTCATCCCTTCAGTCACCGTCGCGAGTGGCGCCATCTGCTGAATCCAAAAGAACCACCCATCGATGTCAGGTATGTTCAAAAGATTTCGCGAGCCGATACACCTTGCTACGTCACATGAAGACGTCATGTGGTAAGGTACCCGTGGAGAAAAACCACCGCTGCGAGATTTGCGCACGTGAATTCGCGAGACGTGACAACTTGTTACAACATATCAAGGTATGTAGAAGACGAGATGAAGTCACGAGGAAGAGGAGGAAGCCACCCAAGCGAACAAGACGTGAAGAGCAACCTCGTGACGACGTCGTCGATCCCATACATCCTCCCTCGCAACTCCCCTTGCCCGATCATCTGTCTAGTGATCTGCGAGATGTCGTTCGAGACCACTGGTCGACCATCAGAAGCCACGTGATCAGAGGCCCCGTTCAATCCATTTTCAATTACAGGGTGACGACACCGGACACGACTCATCTAGAACCATCCTTGAAGATCATGTTTCAACAACAGAAACACGCCTTTAAGATCAATCTTAGTTACGGTTTTGTCCTGAGGAACAAGATCACCAATATACATCGGTATTATCATTCGTCATGTAACTGTTGCGGACGTTACCTCGATGAACCGTGTCTGATTACCAACACCGAAGACTTTGATGCATTTCTAGAGCGTATCCGAGAAACAGACGTGTTGCGGTGGGCTATCAATCAACGTCCGAACAGTCAATGGGTATGCGAGGCGGTCACGAACGTCACCTTCTTCGTCAATCACATCGTACAGCATCCTATAGGATGCGCGGACATCACCCTTTCCAGGTACATCAAGAAGAACCGTGCCGTCATCGGACTGGAAAGAGAAGTCAACAACAACAAGAAGTACACCGACAATCTGTGTTTCTTCCGTTGTCTGGCTCCGCATCGTGGATGTGACCCACATTACCTGGAACCCAATGTGAAGGTACTCTACGAGAAGTACGACCACGAAGACGGAGTGTCTATGAAAGACTTTGAGGGAGTGACGATGGACGACCTCTATCGGATCGAGACCACCTTTGAGATCAACGTGTGCGTCTACACCCTCATCGAACCAAAGGAAGTAGAAGACGGAAAGACGACTGCCGAGCTCGTACGTCATTCATTGTGTCATTATTCCGACATCTTGTACGTCAATGTGTACGACACACACTTTTCCTATATACAAGACATCAATATGTACTGTCACTCTTATCGTTGCAGGAAATGCGCTGACTCGTTGTGGAAAGACGCGTACCAACTAGAGAGACACGAGCGCACGTGTAAGGGTGGCACGCGAAAGATCTATCCCGGTGGTGTCTACCGTCCGACGCCGACAGTCTTCCAGCGTTTGGACGACGAAAACATTCATGTTCCCGAGTGCTTGCGCTACTACCCCTCTCGTGCTACCTTCGACTTCGAGTCCTGGTTCGATACGTAACTCCTTCCGTCGGACAGCGACAAGGTTCATTGGGTGTCTCGTCACGTACCCTTGAGCGTGTCACTGGCGAGCAACGTGCCTGGATTCGAAGAAGCGCAATGTCTTATCACCGATGGTGATAGCGACAAGTTGGTGTCCGACATGATGTCCGTCCTTCAGTCTATGAGCAGTGCTGCCTACGAAGCCATGATAGACGATTACGAGAGGGTCCTTCAAGAACTCGCGGAAGCCATCGCGACCTGGGACGAACACGAGGCGGCAGCGGTGTAGGAAGCACCGGCAGACAACGAGTCTAAGCGACAACCGACCAATCCCTACAAGACACTCATGGGTCAATTGTACGGTTGGCTTCATCAGTTGCCCGTCATCGGATTCAACTCAAGCAGGTACGACCTGAACGTCATCAAACAGTTCCTGGTATCCTACTTCCTGTCCACATCGGAAGAAAGAGAGGAGGAGGAGGAGGGTCCTGGAGACTTTCACGTGATCAAACGCGGCAACACGTTTATGTGTCTCTCGACGGATAACCTGAAATTCGTCGATATGACTCATTATATCGCTCCGGGATTCTCGTACGATAAGTACCTGAAAGCGTACGGTTGCGAGGTTACGAAAGGTCACTTCCCGTACGAATACATGGACAGGTTGGAGAGACTCGACGACACCGCTCTGCCTCCCAAAGAGTCTTTTTTCAGTCGACTGAAGAACGAAGGTATTTCCGACGAGGACTATACCCGTTGTCAAGATGCGTGGCGAGACAACGACATGAAGACTTTGCGAGATTTTCTCGTCTGGTACAACAACAGAGATGTCGTACCGTTCTTGCAGGCCATCGACAAACAGTTTGCCTTCTACCGACAACGCGGTCTCGACATGTTCAAACAAGCCATCAGTATACCCGGTTTGACCTTGGCCCACCTGTTCAACTATGTACCGGAGAAGACCTTCTTCACCCTCTTCAACGAGACAAACAAGGATATCCATCAACTGGTCAGAGATAACATCGTCGGAGGACCTTCGCTCATCTTCACCAGACATCACGAGAAAGGGGTTACGAAGATACGTCGGAACGATTACGGTGATGCGGCTCGAACGTGTCAGTCCATCGTCGGATATGATGCGAATGCATTGTATTTGTGGTCTCTATCACAGGACATGCCGATGGGATGGTACACGCGACGACGGGAAGAAAAGGAGTTCCGACCGGAAGCAGGACAGCCCACCGGACAGATGGCCGCAGAATGGTTTTCTTGGGAGTCCGAAAGCACGGGACGCGTCATACGTCACCAGTCCAAAGGTCGAGGGAAGCGCATCGGTAAACTCCTGGTGGACGGTTGGTGCAGTGAAACAAAGACGGCCTATCAGTTTCACGGATGCTTCTATCACGGATGTCCGTGCACCGGTCTTGAGGTCAACAAGGTCAACGGGAAACCCATGACTCAACTCCTCGCCGAAACACGAATGAACACGGCCTACCTTTGTCACTTCGTCAGGGTCGTCGAGATGTGGGAATGCGAATGGAAGGTCACGAGACGCGTTGCGTGTGTGAAACTGTTTCTGGACGTCTCCTTTCGCCGCCGCCGCGTGCCATGGAAGATGACGTCACAAGAGATCCTGACAGGGGTACGTAATGGCAGGGTTTTCGGTATGATTCAGTGCGACATTCGTGTACCGGAGGAATTGCGCGCGCACTTTGCCGAGATGCAGCCCATCTTCAAGAACATTCACATGACCCGCGATGACTTCGGACCGTACATGCGTCGATACGCCGAAGAACACGACATCATGAGAACCCCGCGTCGAATGCTCATCGGAAGTTATCGTGGAGATAAGATCTTGCTCGCGACACCTCTCTTGCGATGATATCTGGAACACGGACTCGAGGTGACTCATGTCTATCAGGTCATTGAGTACACACCGATCGCCTGCTTCCGACGATTCGGTGAGGCTGTGTCCACTGCGCGTCGCGAAGGAGACGTCCACCCCGACAGGGCCATGATCGCAGACACCAACAAACTTAAGGGGAATTCTTCCTATGGGAAATTTATAACCAACGTCGATAGGCACCGCGAAGTCAGGTACTGTACGGAGAAGAGGGCATCGATGGCGATCAACGATCGTCGCTTCCATCAACTCGACGTCGTGACCGACGATGCGTACGAGATAGAGATGCACAAGCGCACCGTCAGATACACCCTGCCCACACACGTGGGATTCTTCGTGTTGCAGTGGACCAAACTGCGCATGTTGGAGTTCTACTACGACTTCATGGTCAGGTACGTTCAACTTCCGCTGTTCGAGTACTGCGAAACCGATACGGACAGCGCCTATTTGGCTCTAGCAGGTGAGTCCGTCGATGACCTCGTGACCCCGGAACTACGCGAAGACTACTTTCGTCACCGCTCCGAATGGCTTCCGTCCGAATGTTGCGATGATCATCGGACCGAGTACGTGCTCTGTCGACTGGCCGGACGTCCGTGGAGCGGTACCGAGACGTGTTGCGAGGTGCGCAAGGCGTACGACAAGAGAACACCTGGACTCTTCAAGGTCGAATGGTCCGGCGACTGTTTCCTGGGACTGTGCAGCAAGACCTACTATTGTTCGGGTACGGTCGATAAATACAGCACCAAGGGTCTGAACAAGCGACTCAACACCATCGACAAGCAGTCGTTCCTGGACGTGCTCACCAATCGACGGAGCGGAAGCGGAAACAATCGTGGGTTCCGGGTGAATAAGTCGTCCGTGTTAACGTGCATGCAGGAACGCGCGGCTTTGACCTACTTCTACGCCAAGCGCGTGGTCCACGAGGACGGAGTCACAACGGGACCGTTGGACGTGTGATGACGATTGCCGTGGTGTAAGTCTACGCCGAAACACTACTGAAATAAAGAGGAAATGTGCCCCTACGTTAGTTGGGGTTATAGGCGCCGCTTTGCTGTCACGTGGTTAGTAGGTACACAGTAGACAAAAAAAAGTTACTTAGACAGATGTCACGTGATCGGTCGTCATAGACCATCATGTCACGGACGCGAGCGGTCGTAGGAGTATCTATGGTAGGAACGATCGGAGTGTACCTGTACGTCCTATACACCTTCTTGTTCGTTCCCCTTCGCTCTTCGTGCGGTGGAGGTATAGTCGTATCATCTAACGTCACAGAGAACGCGACCGCCTACTACTACTAGAAGACGCGGCAACGATCATGGATACACGATGGAAACATCCCTTCACCTGTATAGTCGCGGGTCCGACGGGATGCGGTAAGAGTACCTTCTTGACGCGTGTTCTACGTCACGCCGCAAAGATGATAGATCCACCTCCACAGAAGACGACGTGGTATTATGGAGAGTGGCAGAACGCCTACGCGTCCATAGACAACGACTCGGTGCGATTCGAGGAAGGTTTGCCGAAGGGTGATTTCGATGCATCGACGCGAAACCTCTCGGTCATAGACGATCTGATGGCGGAAACGGATGAAAGGGTCACGACCTTTTTCACGAAAAAGAGTCATCATCAGAACACTTCCGTCCTCTATTTCGTGCAGAACCTTTTTCCGAAAAACAATCAGTCTGAACGCACAATACATGGTGGTCTTCAAGAATCCTCGTGACGCGTCGCAGATATGTCACTTGGCGCGACAGATGTATCCGGGACGCCTGAAGTTTGTACAGGAAGCGTTCAAAGACGCCACGTCATTACCGTACGGTTATCTCCTGATCGATCTGAAACAGGACACACCCGAAGACATGCGTCTGCGTACAGCCATCTTTCCGGACGACGGTATTCAGTACGTGTACCAGCCCAAGGTATAAGACGACTGCGCATGGACATCGTCTCTTCAGTCGCAGGATGTCGGAGCTCGTGAAGAGACATATACTGTGTATACAGGCTCTCAACAGATACAAGAGCACGAAATTGAGACGAGCCATCCTCATCAACTCCGACGCTGATCTCTTGTGCGCATTGGCCGAGTGCGCCTACAACATATTGAAGAAGAACATTCCCTTGACTCCCGTGCAGAGACAACGTTTGAATAAATACAAAACAAAACTGCGCGAGTTGGCAGAGAGAGGCGCGACAGCGGACAGGAGACGTCGTATTCTGCTGCAGGGTTTGGAAGGAAGAAACGTACCGGGCAGGAGACGTCTTCGTCGTCGAGGTAATAATAATAACCAGGTCGGAGAGGGTCAGACCGGTGGATTCCTGGGTGCTTTGCTGGCACCCTTGGCTAGTTCGGTCATTCTACCCTTGCTCAAAGAGGTGCTACTCAAGTAGACGACAACAAGTATGGAACACGCACGGAAGTTGGCCTTGGCAGATCCGCGACTGTTGGATAGTCTTCGCGCACCACCGACGGATATCCTGACACGGAAGGTACACGACCTCGATAACGAGATGAAAGTCATACTCGACAGACAGGATATCACCGACGGAGACAAGGTCATGATGTATAATCAAGTGTTGCAACGCTACAACACGTTTGTCCAATCGTCACGCGCGAGAACCGCTGCGCGTGACGAACGTGGAGACGCCACCACCACCACCACCACCACCACCACCACCATCATCGCCAGTTGACGCAGCGGCGGGGGCGGTAGGTATAGAAGCGGAAGTCGTCAACAGCGTTCCAAAAGCCCTTCGAGGTAAAGCCACGCAACTGATGGATCGTCTCAAAGGAGGAGACGTCACGTGGAACGCACGCGGAGAGCTCATGTACAGAGGAGCAGCGGTACGCGGAAGTAACATGGTTGATCTCGTAAACGATGTCCTACGCAAGCGCAAGACCGCCAGCAATCCGACGGGATGGCAGACGTTTGCGCGTCAACTCGGTGACTCGAACGTACCCATGGAGTTGGTGGGTAACCAGGACAGGAAACGACACATTCAGCAGTCGCAAAAGAAGAGCGCGGTAGCGGTAGCGGCTGCACGATCGCTCGGTAGAGCGCGACGAACCCTGCAGTGGACACCCCTCACGCGTCGTCAACGGATGGACTCGTCTTCTACCCCATTCCCCACACCACCGCAGGAAGGACGTAAGAAGAAGAAGAAGTCATCATGGGAGAGTCTTTAAAGACGACGACGCATGATGACGTGGGGCACTCGTCTGTTTATCGGTATCGCTTACGCCACGCTTCATGTCGTGACCGGGATCACCGTCGACTATCTGATAAGACTATGGCAGCTCAGAGGAAAAAGCTCCAGGAAGTCTACTTCGATCCTGCTAAGGTAGGGAGTTACGGGGGTCTCGCGTCTTTGCGACGAGTCGACTTCCGACCTATACAGCGTGTACCGAGAAAGATCGTCGAACAATGGCTATCGGAACAGAACGCCTACACTCTACACAAACCGGTCAGAGTTCATTTCAAGAAGCGACGCGTGCTAGTCGGAGGTCGGAATCAACAGAGGCAAGCCGATCTCGTCGACGTGTCCAGTCTGAAAAAAGAAAACGACGGTATGACGTTCCTACTCACGGTGATCGACGTCTTCTCGAAAGTCGCCCGATGCGTTCCTCTGAAGAACAAATCGGCGACGGTGATGGCGAAGGCACTGGACGGACTCTTCACCGACGACGGCGTTCGGCCACTGTTGTTGCAGACCGATAGAGGTCTGGAATTCTTTAACCGTACCGTTCGGAATGTATTGGACAAGCACGGTATCCAACACTTCGCCACCTACAATGAGGAGACCAAGGCGAGCGTCGTGGAACGCTTCAATCGCACACTAAAGACGCGGATGTGGCGATACCTGACACACAAGGAAACGTGGCGATACATCGATATCCTTCCGGATCTGGTGAGGACGTACAACGACACACCCCACCGCAGCATCGAGATGGCTCCGTCGCAGGTGGATGATACTAATCAGGAAGAGGTGTGGCAGACCTTGTACGGTGGTCATCACGGTAAGGGCGTGCCCAAGTACCACGTGGCGGATCGCGTACGTATCAGCAAGGTCAAGAGACGATTCGACAAAGGGTACATGCCGAATTGGACAGAGGAAATATTCACGATACGCGAGGTGCATCCGTCCGATCCACCCGTCTATCGACTGACGGACGATCTCGGAGAGATACTGGACGGCACCTTCTACGAACCGGAGTTGCAGAAGGTGACGGTTCCGATCGATAAACTGTACCGCGTGGAATCGATAGTGCAGAGACGCAAGGTAGGGAGGCGAAGGGAGGTGTTGGTGAAATGGTTTGGATACCCTTCGAAATTCAACAGCTGGATCGATGCCAAGGGTCTCGTTGGACTATAAAGACTAGTCACCTGTTCGACGAGATGTCATTCATCCACTCATGACGGACGAGACGACAACAGTTGTCGAAGAAGAAGAAGAAGAAGAAGAAGAAGAAGTTGACGCCCGCCGCCACAGAGGACTCCGTGGCACATCTTCGGCACCGCGTGTCCCAAAGAGGAGATCGTTTTTGTGTGTCAGGTTATCGTCTTGTACAGTGTCATATTGATGAGAATCTATAACCTATCCGTCGGTCACGAGAACCCGACTCTGTGGACGGCCCTTTTGAGTAGTTCGTTGGGTTACCTGCTACCCAGTCCGACGTTGCGACAACAACAACAACAAGATGACCGCCAGCAGTGATTTCTACCTGACGCTACCTAGCAACGCTTCCATGCACACCCATCCCGACAACACGTTGACCCACTACATCACGATGCTACCGCAACGTGTCAACTTGTCGAAGGGTCAGTGGGAGTGTGGTCTGTCGGAGATAATCTATCCCCATAGTTGGTACAACGTGAGAGAGAGTGACACGTGGTTCGGAATAGGACTAAGAAATGACGATGAAGATGACGACCAGGAGGTCATTACGACGAAAACCAAGATCGAGGGCGGGTATTATCACGGACCGAACAATATCATCAAAGCGATAAACAAAGCTCTAGGACGTGTGCTACCGGATAATGTCGTGCGCCTATACTACAGCATCATCACGCACAAGATTACAGTGCTGATGGCGTCGAACGCCATATTGACCGGTGATATGTTTAAGACCATTCTAGGCTTCGACGACACCATACTATTAGGAGATATGTCGAAGAACAGGAAGGAAACGTTGATCGAAGCCGAGTACGTGGTGGACATGACGCGGGGTTTCGAGTCGCTCTACGTCTACACGAGCGTTATCGAACCTCGAATCGTTAGCGACAGCCACGTTCCGCTGTTGCGTATAGTTCCGGTGAGAGGTAAACAAAGCGACACCGTGAATTTGACCTTCGAAAAGATACAGTACATACCCGTCCTGTGCAAAGACTTCGACACGATCGAGATCGATATAAGTGACGATACCGGCCGGCACGTACCATTCGAACGCGGAAAACTGACGACGACACTTCATTTCCGACGACGAAGGACGGCACTGTTCTAGACGATGAATTACAACGACTACTACGCTCGACAAGCGGGAGGCGCGCTTCCCTATTTTACAGGTGCCCGCTACCAACGAGGACACGATCTAGGAAGTCTATTCGGAGGTCTACTGCGTACCATCATGCCCCTCGTCAAGAGAGGTGCCGTGGCGTTGGGAAAGAGAGCGGTGTCGACCGGCGCGCGCATAGCCAACGACGTCCTGTCGGGAGAGAACATCAAAACGTCCGCCAAACGTCGCGTTACGACCGCCGGTAGGGAGATGTTGAGTCAACTCATGTCCCCTGCTGGTGTACAAGCGCGTAAGCCGAGAAATATAAGACGCGCGTACCCTGCCAATCGAGTCAGTACAGCCGGAAGACGGACGACGATCAAGACACGCCGCCGTCGCCGCCGCCAACGCCCCTTTCTCCAAAAGACACGCGAGCCCGACATATTCGACGACGATGGCGTTCGTTCATAAACAATCGTGTGAGGGAGTCAAGAGCGAACTAGATCTCTTCACCGTGCCTCCGACTCAGACCAGTATCATCGATAGTCACGTGGTGGAACATCAACCCATGTCGTCACTCGACTCGGGTGGTCCGATAGAATTCTTTATACCCGGTTCCGGAGACGATTACACGGATGTCGCCGCCACGATGCTACACATTCAAGCGAAGATAACCAAAGCCAACGGAAGCGACCTCGATGTCGCCGAGCCCGTCGGTCCAGTCAATAACTGGCTCCATTCCCTTTTCAGCCAGGTCGACGTCTACCTGAACGGAACGCTCGTCACCCGTTCGACCAACACGTACCCGTACCGCGCCTACATAGAGACGCTGCTGAGTTACAGCAACGACGCCAAGGAGTCGCAACTGACCAGTCAGTTGTGGTGCAAGGACACGAGTAATCGTATGGAATCCGTCGAAATAGACGCCGGAGATACGACCAACGTGGGGTTCGTCACCAGACGCGCCAGTACGGTTGGGAGTCACGTGGTCGACATGATGGGTCGTATCCACGCGGACTTCTTCCTCCAGGATAAATTCCTCATCAACGGCGTCGACATGAAGGTACGTATGGTACGCAGCAAGGACGCCTTCGCGCTCATGGCCGGTGGAGGCAACACCGCCAACAAGGTAAAGATCGTCAACGCTGCGCTCTTCGTCAAGAAGGTCACCCTCAATCCGGCCGTGCAGATGGCTCACATCAAGACACTCGAAAAAACCACAGCCAAGTACCCGATGCGACCCATCCACTGCAAGGTCTTCTCCATTCCCGCAGGTACCCGCTCGTACACGCACGAGAATCTCTTTCTTGGTGCTCTTCCAAAACGTCTCGTGGTGTGCTGCATCGATAACGACGCCTTCAACGGATCCTTCGAAAAAAACCCGTTCAACGCCAAAAACAACTACATGAGCTTCTTCGCCGTGTACGAGGACGGACGACAGATACCCACCAAACCTTTCCAGCCCAGATTCGACAGCAACCTCTTCGTCAGGTCCTATCACAGCCTGTTCACCTCGACGGGTAAGGTGTGGCAGGACGAAGGAAACGGCTTGACTCTCAAGGACTTCCGGCACGGCTACACCTTCTTCGGCTTGGATCTCACTCCTGACGGATGCGACGACTGCTCCTTCCATCTAGTAGAAAAGAGCAACCTACGCATGGAGCTTCATTTCTGTGAAGCACTGCCGACCACTGTGGACATCGTCGTCTACACCGAGTTCGAGGGCGTCCTGGAGAACGATAAGAATCGCAACGTCATCTTCGATCATTGATGGAAACCCTGCAGATCGTCCGTCTACTCTTCCGGGATACACACACCAAGGACATCGT
This sequence comes from Paraescarpia echinospica, assembly GCA_020002185.1. Lineage (NCBI taxonomy): Eukaryota > Metazoa > Annelida > Polychaeta > Sabellida > Siboglinidae > Paraescarpia > Paraescarpia echinospica. Next base: position 64,266,349 of record CM034538.1, read on the forward strand.
TCGTAAGGTCGTACCCAAAGACGTACTCCTCACCCAGACGATAGACGCTTACCCGGTCGCCTTCGTCTGCAACACGCACAACAAGACGAAACCGGGAGAACATTGGATAGCACTGTACGTGGACAATAATATACAAGGCGAATACTTCTGTTCGTACGGCTTGCCGCCACGACACGTCGAATTCCGACGATTTATGGATAAACATTGTGTAGAATGGACTCATAATTCAAAGAGACTTCAGAGTCCCGTATCTAACGTTTGCGGACAATACTGTGTTGCTTATCTCATGTTTCGTTGTCGTGGACTTCCTATGAAGGAATTCGTGAAAAGTTTCGGCACTGATTTGGTAGCAAACGATAGTCGTGTGTTCGACTGGCTTAAACTATTGAACTAAGATACACATGCGTTTCATTATCATCGTCATCATATGATTCGAGCCTATGGCGCGGTGGTCACACACCCGTAAGCTCACGACCTCTGCCGCGGTGTTCAGTCACCCGTAAGTCGTTATATCATCACGAGCCACTGGCGCGGTGGTCACACACCCGTAAGCTCACCAGTAAGTCGTGTCATCACACTTGTTGCGGTTTTATACTCGTTACGCTTGTATCTTTAGTCAATAAAATTCGTGTGCACACGTATACTTTGGTGTTTCGTTCGTTATTTCATACACGTGCATTCATACACATACACACGCGCACCCCTCCGTCACCGGAGGCACCACTCTAGATGACGGTTAGGTCCACTTCTTTCCGCTAGGGGAAGGTCACGTCAACATAAACACGGAAGCACCCGTCAGTTTACGTATTACTATTCTCAGGTCACGTGACAGGAAGTGCTATACATTATAGGAAAACAGGAAATGGAAGTGTATGATGATAGAAAATTAGTTGTCTAGCAACACTTGTCTGGTTATAGGCACTGTATACCTTAGATGAGACGGCTAGGTCCACTTCTCTCTCTGCTAGGGACGCTTAGGTCAGCAAATGACGACAGAAAAAAAAAATGCCCTTAGGTCAGCTAAAATAGACAAAACTGCACATGCACCTGCTGAGTTACTTATTGAAAATGGCTCACCTACTACTCACGAGGCGTTAGTCGCATTTTCTGCAAATGCGGTATATCAGTGCCCCAACTGAAATTGTATGCGGCTTGTAATTTCCGATATTCTCTGTTGTAGAAGTAGACAGAGGCGTTCTCATATCTTTGGGTCAATTAGAATCAGAATATTTGCAGTGTACGACATGTAGTCAACCATGCCTTCCTGGGATAAATTACCGTCACACAACATTCGGTACTGAATAGCCAGATTAGCTATGGACCATTGGGACAGAGTGATTGTTTCGAGTTTATGCTTTGTGCCGGACTTGATAACGATTTGTTTGCCCTCATGCGCCCAAGCAACAATCTCCTCCTCGATATTGTAACGCGACAGAAAGTCGGTCACATCAAAGTAACTGAGTAGAGACTTACGAGACATTAGATGGATCCGCGGGTCTTGCCACGTGCCAGGGATGGTCATGCCGCTCGGTGTTGCAGCTGTAGTCGGACGCGTGTTCCCCCTGAATGGCGATGGCTCGAACGAGGTTCCTGGTTCGTCTCCCGTCTGCGCCGTTCCCGCTGCCTACATTGTCCGCAAGTCAGTGAGTAGGTTGACGTATGCGTCTTCTCCAGCGTCGGGCCTGTCTCACCGGTGTGTGGTCAGCTGGGCAGTGTCGCTGTGCCGCCAGTCGGACTGCGGCTCGCGGCCACGTGCATGTCCGGCTTGGACGTCTTCGGCAGTTTGCGGCATCGACCGCAGCGCTTTGTGAGTAACAGCTTTTGCTGCTCACTAGGCAACTTCGAGTGTCCCAGGCCATCTGCGTCGGTGAGGGCCACCGATGACGATGAGGGCCACCGATGACGATGAGGGCCACCGATGACGATGAGGGCCACCGATGATGATGAGGGCCACCGATGACGATGAGGGAAAACACTCCAGGTCGCCAGGACAGCGCCCTGGTAGCGAGCGCTGTCGTAGCGACCTGGAGTGTTTGCATTTAGCCTCTGTGATGTTTATCGTTTTTCGTCAGTTTTAATTCAAGGACATTGTATATGTTCGTCGAGAAGTTGTATGAAGATATTGTGGGGCAGAACAACCAAAGTTTTGGCAGTTTTATGGACCATTTTACTCGTTGTGTGTGTGTGTGGTGAACCGATTTGGCAAAATGGCAGATTCAAGACATATTCGCATGACGCGCTGTTGGCCTTGCGACCCAGTGTCACTGACAATCTTTCTGGTCCACTCCTGGATTTAAACGACTTTACAGTGCTCTCGGACACTAACAACAGAAACCACCCGCGACGCAAGCGGGACAAGAAAGGCGGCGTTCGCCAGAGACTGAAGAAAAAGAAGGTAAGCACCCTCCCCCTGCCCTCTATCGTGTTGGCTAATGTCCGATCATTACGTTCGAAAATTGCCGGACAATGAATTTTACGTTGATGGCTTTGGTACCCCATTGAGATTGGACCGGGACAAAAAGCTGAGTGGCAAATCACAGGGTGGATGGATCTGTGAGTACATTAACCAGCGCTGGTGTAAGTCTGTCATCGTGAGGGAAGAACTGTGTACCCCGGACGTGGAGCTATTGTCAGTGTCGCTTCGTCGACCTATTTACCCAGATAGTTCGGACAGCTATTTTTAATTCTGGTCTATGTGCCACCGTTAGCTAATGTTGCACGCGCAGCTGATGCAATCACTAGCTGTGTGCACCGGCTTGAGACAATGTCACCGGACTCGCCTAACTTAATTCTCGGAGATTTCAATAGCTGCCGACTAGACAAAACATTGCCTGTTTACCAGCAGTACGTGACGTGTCAGACACGCGATAGTAATACCCTCGATCTTTGTTATTGCAACATTAAGGACGCGTACAAGTCCGTGACGAAGATGGCACTCGGTACAGCTGATCACAATATGGTACATTTGATCCCGGCGTATAGAATTAAACTGCAGAGACAGAAAGCAGTGCAGAAAACTGTAAAAAAACGTGGGACTTGAACTCGGTCGACGCCCTTAGGGGGTGTTTTGATTGTACTTTGTGGGATGTTCTTATTGACTCCAGTTCTTCGCTTGAAGAAGCAGTTGATATCGTCACAGACTATATCAAGTTTTGTGAAGAGATGATTGTCCCCACAAAGGCTGTGAAAATCTTCTCAAATAACAAACCGTGGGTGAGTAAAGAACTGAAAAACATAATCAACGAGAAGAAGAGGGCTTTCATGTCTAACAACCGCATTGAAGCAAAAAGGATCCAGTGTACTCTAAAAAAGCAGATCAGGGACGCTAAACTGGAATACAAGGACAACATTGAACGCCTGTTCCAATACGTCAATATGCACAGGGCGTGGCAGGGACTGAACTCTCTTTCTGGTGTTGAGTCCGGCAAACGTGTCATACAAACCCCAGAGTCAGCTGAAGAGAATCTCCAGTTCGCTGAAGACTGGAATTCCTTTTTGACGTTTTGACCAGTGTGACTTCTCACGTGAGCGTCAGGAGGCGGTGGACGATATTGAGTCTCAGCTCACTGAGGATGAAACCCCAGAAATACCTCCTGATGACGTCAGTAAGATCTTCAAGCACGTTAATCCTCACAAGGCAGCTGGGCCTGACAACGTCAGTGGTCGGGTCCTCAAGGAATGCCATGCTGTGCTGCGTGCAGTGTTCAGCATCCTTTTCAACTGGTCTCTGAAGCAGCATCGCATCCCCCTGGCCTGGAAATCGTGAGTTATATGTCCTGTCCCCAAGATACCTGTGCCATCTGTTCTCAATGGCTACCTCAGTCGTCATGAAGTGCTTTGACCGACTCGTACTTCGTCCTCTCCTGCTGCATGTTGGGAATCAACTGGATCCCCTCCAATTTGCGTATAAAAGCAATAGAGATGTGGATGATGCAGTCCTCACTCTATGTCATAGTATGTATACTCACCTGGAAAAACCCAAGTAATTTGCCAGGATAGTCTTTATTGACTTTTAGTCGGCTTTCAACACCATCCAGCCACACATCATGATGAATAAATTTGTCAATGTGCATGTGAACCCACACATCATCTTGTGGGTAAACCAGTTTCTTACAGAGCGTACGCAAGTAGTGCGCTATAATGGTGCTGTGTCGAGCTCACTCTTCACTTTCACCGGTGCCCCCCAGGGCTTGCACATACTTTTTGTCTTTTGTAGTGTCCACCGACACCTAATTTTGAAACAATATATGACCTATTAATATATATATATATATATATATATATATATATATATATATAAAGAAGTGTTAAAACATAATGATTTAAAGTCAGGAAACGGAATTAATCAGTACCACAAAAAAGTTTTAAGCTGCTAGCATTTTCAAGTTAATCACAAACCAAAACTGTTTGAGTTTGAGTTTGGGAACTTAAGGGCGTGTCCACCAACACTCGTGGTTCTGTAGAGTACTGAAAATGCTATACAGCAAACACTATATTTGGTATATTTCATAGAAGGAATATTCATTTGTAATTAGTTTAAGAGAAAAAGCATGTATGTTTGCTCTAGTATTTCGCGGATATAATTAAAATGACGCTTTTCAAGAATGTTCACCGACACCATGTCCTCCGACACCGACTCGAATGCGCTGCTGGTGCTGCCGTCTGGCGAACTATACGGTCAAAATGGGTGGCGCGAATAGGTTTGTATCCAGTTTGTTAAACAATGTTGACGATAATTCTGTTTTAACGCAACTGTAATGTGCATTTATTTAGTCACCGGACACGATTATTCCTTTTCAAACTTGTATTGACTTTCTTTATGGCGTTGTAGATGTACAATTCAATGAATGATTAATCTGATGTGTCTGAGCGAGTATGTGCGTGTACTGCACTAAAACGTGCTTGCACACGTGATCTCCTTAGCTGTGGTGTCGGAGGACACGGATTGTCGGAGGACACTTTATTTATGTATCATTATGCTAAAAGTCACACTATATTAACAGTGTTCTGCCCAGGTTTTCAAAAGGGTGGGGTGCCATTTTAATAAAAGGGCACATAGAGCGCGGTGAGCAGTGATTAAAAGGGCACTTGCGACACGCGACTAAATTAAATACATGAGATGTAGTAGCAGTGTACAGCTTGTAATTTAATATCATACTACTTACATATAGTATATTATGTACACAGTGTATACATATATTTATGTACTATAATATATGCTCAGGCATTGTAGAACAAAACATAATATTCAGCTTTACAATAACTTTTTAATGTGTGTCAATGTGCATAATATTCAACATACACAGAGGATATTATACAGGTAATGTTTGTGCCAAATTCCTTTGGACTAGGTTTAACATAATTGAGATATACTGTTATGTTCGATTTTGAAAATTTTAAATGTTCCAGCAACATATTAATTTTGAAAAATGACATTTAGATAAATATAAATGTGGACAAATGGAACATTATAGTATATATAGACAATACAACATGTTTAATTTTGTTAAATTTGCCTGCCTTAACTTTAGTTTCAGCAAAACACAGTATTTAGCATGATATAACATTTTATGTATAAATTCACATCATATTTGATATTCCCAGAGATTATTATATAAGCAAAAGGTATGCAAATATTGTTGGGTTAGGCTGAACAGAAATTGAGATACATTGCACTGCAAATAGCAAAATATGTAACTGGAAAGGTGTGATATCATACATTAAAATAATGCATAGTTAATTTTGTTTTATTTACAGAAACAATAACCCACACACAATCTCAATGTTAACAATCAGTCAACAACAAAAAAAAGTAACTATCACTAGTTTGAAGCCACTGTTTAATGGTACCCCTCTGAATAATAATTATTATTACAGGTAGCTGCTGCTAAGCGATTTGGCCAAAACAAGACGCTGGCCGCCAGTAACCTTAACACCGCTGGCTAGTCCATTACACACGCACGTAACGTTGTGACCAAGAAACGGGATGCCTTGCATGAGCATGAACACCCAGAGGAGGTTGGCAGGCTCCGCGCATGCGCAAAAATGAAGTCATATTAGTGATCGACCGTAAACCGGCGCCATTCAATCAATGCATGCGAACGAGTTATCATCGCAGTTTTATCGTCTCTATACGACGGCAACCTCCGTCTTAGTACGCAATGGCAACGACGATTTATCATATTTCTTTTCCTTATATTGTGTTCACCGCAACTGTGATAATCGTTCTCTTCCGTCGTGTCCATGTTTATACGCGAAAGCGTCTTTAGGCTTTAGCGCACGTTTCATTCCTGGATGATTTGAAGGCTAGACGAATGATCTACACAGTTCGTCTTTGATACAGGTAAGCCAGTATGTACTGTATATAATAGTTGTTTGGTTATGGCACGTGAAGGTGTTTTAATATAAACAAAAACACATAAAAGTTGTAAGAAAATTAAGAACATTCTTACAGATAAAGTTATAGGCCCATGCCTTGGCAAACCGGGCTAATAAGGGATTTATAATACTACAATATGATCAACCATGTTTTGGAGGAGAAAAGTGTTGAAAAACTGACATTTCTATTGCAAAGGATACTATCTTGAAGCTGAAAGGTGGTGGTATGGAAAGAGGATATCCCCTGGAAACAAATGCCCTCAATTTGCACCGTTTTAAGAACCTGTGACTGGACACGAACTCTGTTCATGATATATTTATATTCTACACACAAGTTGATTAGCTGACATTGTGACAAGTACAAAGGCCGTCAGAGAGGAAATCTAGCTTTTACGGGTATCACAAACAAAATGAAACTTCTCTCAACTTGGCCAGAACATGGTTGAGAATTACAACTGACCTGCCTCATTGATATGTTCGGCTGCTCAAATCTAGGAACTTTTAATTCCAATGGAAATTTTTGAAAATAGATTTCTTTTTGATAAATTTAAAACCAGATTTCATAAAATTGGAGGCGCAAGATTTATTTGGGTATCTTTGTCATGCTTGACACAATATTAGAACTCAGAGTTTGTAAGATAATTCTGTAAAACACTGAGTCAAACATATAGGCTAGTACTAAGTGGCCCATTCAATGTCCCACTGACACATACACCTGATGACAATGATACTGTTCAGACAGAGCTTCTGGGACTCCAGCAACATTCAGGTGCTGTGGTGAATTTCCATCCTGAAACTGTAACAATAATGACACAAAGACTTTTGAGAACTACTGGTCTAGGTGTACAGTCTAGCTACAGTATAGCGTGTACACAGTCAGGAATGGGTTTACATAATGGCTTCAACAACTACATGATTTATTCAACATGTACATTTATTAGTACGCATAATGTATAAAGACAAAAACATAATCGTAAATGAGAATGAAATAATACAGAAAACATACACTTGTAAACTGTTGTACAATAGTTATGATAATTTGAGGCCAAGCAAAAAGAAACACTCTTAGTTGTATTTTTTAAAATAGACATCCCTTATGATTTAATAGTAAGTGTTTTGGATGATGGCCACCACGTCTTAGATCATCTAAATAATCATGGTGCCTGATTTATGTAATTACTACAGCCCTACACCTTGAATTAGAATGACATCTAAAGCATGACTTCAAATAATCAAGCAGTACACTGCATGACGAGTTTGGGATCAGGATTTCTTGACAAAAAACTTTTTCTTTTTTCACTGGCATATATAATAAAAAAGAGGCTGTTGTACCCAAAAATGTTTCATCTGTATATGGCATCATGTAAGTGAAGTTATAGAAAATAATATGTGATGATGTTTCATTCTGTTTTGTACATTATATGATTTTTTGTTATGCTCTATTGTATATTGTTTAAATATATATTATAATAATGTGTGTTAATATAATTTTTAATGTTGTTATATGGTTTAATATATTGTTTGCCTAATGCATAATACCACAAAATCCTGATTCATTCCTATCCGGAGTAGAAATCGTTGGCAGTACATTGCAGTATGCATTTCACATTAAATTATCCCTGTCTGTTGGCAACAACACATTGCAATAGACGTATGACAGTATATTACCCCTGTCTGTTGATGACAACACATTGCCGTGAACATGTGACAGTACATTATCCCTGTCTGTTGTTGACAACACATTGCAGTGGACGTATGACAGTACGTTATCCCTGTCTGTTGGTGACAACACATTGCCGTGGACATATGACAGTACATTATCCCTGTCTGTTGGTGACAACACATTGCCGTGGACATATGACAGTACATTATCCCTGTCTGTTGGTGACAACACATTGCTGTGGACATATGACAGTACATTATCCCTGTCTGTTGGTGACAACACATTGCCGTGGACATAATTTTTTATGACAGTACATTATCCCTGTCTGTTGGTGACAACACATTGCCGTGGACATATGACAGTACATTATCCCTGTCTGTTGGTGACAACACATTGCCGTGAACATGTGACAGTACATTATCCCTGTCTGTTGGTGACAACACATTGCCGTGGACATGTGACAGTACATTATCCCTGTCTGTTGGTGACAACACATTGCCGTGAACATGTGACAGTACATTATCCCTGTCTGTTGGTGACAACACATTGCCGTGGACATATGACAGTACATTATCCCTGTCTGTTGTTGACAACACATTGCTGTGGACATATGACAGTACATTATCCCTGTCTGTTGGTGACAACACATTGCCGTGGACATATGACAGTACATTATCCCTGTCTGACAACACATTTGGGTGACAGACAACACATTGCCGTGGACATATGACAGTACATTATCCCTGTCTGTTGGTGACAACACATTGCCGTGAACATGTGACAGTACATTATCCCTGTCTGTTGGTGATAACACATTGCCGTGGACATATGACAGTACATTATCCCTGTCTGTTGGTGACAACACATTGCCGTGAACATGTGACAGTACATTATCCCTGTCTGTTGGTGACAACACATTGCCGTGAACATGTGACAGTACATTATCCCTGTCTGTTGGTGACAACACATTGCCGTGGACATATGACAGTACATTATCCCTTTCTGTTGGTGACAACACATTGCCGTGAACATGTGACAGTACATTATCCCTGTCTGTTGGTGACAACACATTGCTGTGGACATATGACAGTACATTATCCCTGTCTGTTGGTGACAACACATTGCCGTGGACATATGACTGTACATTATCCCTGTCTGTTGGTGACAACACATTGCCGTGGACATATGACAGTACATTATCCCTGTCTGTTGGTGACAACACATTGCCGTGAACATGTGACAGTACATTTTCCCTGTCTGTTGGTGACAACACATTGCCGTGGACATATGACAGTACATTATCCCTGTCTGTTGGTGACAACACATTGCCGTGGACATATGACAGTACATTATCCCTGTCTGTTGGTGACAACACATTGCTGTGGACATATGACAGTACATTATCCCTGTCTGTTGGTGACAACACATTGCTGTGGACATATGACAGTACATTATCCCTGTTTGTTGTTGACAACACATTTCAGTGAACATATGACAGTAAAGTATCACTGTCAGTTGGTGACAAAACATTGTAGTAGGTGAATGACAATTACCATTGTCAATTGGTGACAACACATTGCAGTGACGTATGAAAGTACATTATCCCTGTTTGTTGGTGACAACACATTGCAGTGACGTATGACAGTACATTATCCCTGTTTGTTGGTGACAACACATTGCAGTGACGTATGACAGTACATTATCCCTGTTTGTTGGTGACAACACATTGCCGTGGACATATGACAGTACATTATCCCTGTCTGTTGGTGACAACACATTGCTGTGGACATATGACAGTACATTATCCCTGTCTGTTGGTGACAACACATTGCTGTGGACATATGACAGTACATTATCCCTGTTTGTTGTTGACAACACATTTCAGTGAACATATGACAGTAAAGTATCACTGTCAGTTGGTGACAAAACATTGTAGTAGGTGAATGACAATTACCATTGTCAATTGGTGACAACACATTGCAGTAGACCTATGACAGTACATTATCCCTGTTTGTTGGTGACAACACATTGCAGTAGACGTATGACAGTACATTATCACTGTTTGTTGGTGACAACACATTGCAGTAGACGTATGTCAGTACATTATCCCTGTCTGTTGGTGACAACACATTGCAGTAGACCTATGACAGTACATTATCCCTGTTTGTTGGTGACAACACATTGCAGTGACGTATGACAGTACATTATCCCTGTCTGTTGGTGACAACACATTGCAGTAGACCTATGACAGTACATTATCCCTGTTTGTTGGTGACAACACATTGCAGTGACGTATGACAGTACATTATCCCTGTCAATGACCATTAACACACAAATCAACAATGGTGTCCTTTTTGGTATAGCAAATTATTTTGTTATTGCAGTGGAAAGAAGATGGCCAGATGATGGAAGCGCAAATGGTTGCAGCAATGGAGGTGATTCCATCTGCAGCAGGACCATGGGTAGCTGCTTCAACAAGTCTTCCATCGGATTTACATCCAATTCATGGAGCTCCTTTTCCTGACTTTAAGACTCGATGCAACTGTTTCGAGAAATGCACAACCATATTGCTTGACTTTTCTTTTGGGTCGTCGAGTACACGTGAACAAGGTCCTAGCAACTTGTCCCATCATCATTCGGACAGAGATGATGAGTCCAGTGTGGAGTGTGAGGGTGAGGAGGTTGATGTCCACAGTATAGTCGTTCATTGCGCTGGCAGTTGTCTTTATCACTTTCAGCTGCTGCTCCGGAAAGTCTGTATGTTTGGCGAGAAAATGGGAGACCTTACGATCTTTCTGGAACCACAGCAAGAAAATGTAAATGACAAGAATGCTATTCTTATTAAAACAGATATGCCTGGTGTCTCTCAGTCTATTGGCTATATACCAGTGCAGGATTTGCCTAGAGTGCACAAAGGGTATTTAAACAAAACACTTTGCTCCACAATTTTTTTTACAAAATTATTGCTCAATACCGACCTCAGCAGGGAAAGTCTTTGCTGACAGCTTATATCTGCCTTTTAAAAACTGGGAAATGGCCACCGATAGATCCCTCTTTTACTTACAATCAAAAACTGACGTGCTCATTCATTATGGCCAACATGTAATATTTCTACACCAGTAAGTTTATTTAACAGATGCATTTTGGTAACATTTACGGTAAGAAATTGAAAAATTCACAAACTATTATTAATAAAAAATAGTACAGAGTCAATTGACAAAAGGCACCACATACTTAAATATGTTATGTATAGATGCTTGTTTACATTACACAAAATTAAGAAACATTATCAGTGTTAAGGGCTTGTCCTGTCATGTGTGGTAATGATGTTTGTTAACTTATTTTTTACTATATCAGTGAATTTGCAATCTGTGTTCAAACTAGTTTGGAAGAAAATCGCTTGATGGTTATATTAGAGAATAGCATTCTTGTCCCATACAAATAGTTTTCATACAATTTTATATGGTTTTTAAGTTGAACATGTTTTTCCGAATGTTTGGCATGTCAACATTGTAAAGAAAAACATTAATTTTGAAACGCTATACAATTGACGTATTCCTCTTTACCTTCACACTCCTGTTTTCCATGCTCATACACTCTAATAATACACCTGGTACTTTTTAAATTGTTGTGTCTTATCATGTCTTTTGCATTGAATTTACTTATAGCAATCTTAAGACACCCTACTACATTGGGTAAACCTTACAGAACATACCCTTGTCACATTTGCTGATCATGAATGTTTATATATAACTGTAAGATAGCTTCACTTATTATGCTTGTGATTTAAGTTTAACATGATAATGTCTTAATGTGTAAACTTGGGGTTTGTGCTCAAATGTTATTAAAACTACAATATAATCACACTGTTGTGCAAATGGAACATTGTTAAGCTACCAAAATGTGAAATATCCCCAGGTTAGTTGTTCCTGTCCAATATGTAATACACAGAAACATAACCAATATTACTGTATCATGTTACATCTATGTTTATTGAACCTGCCACAACGACCTATTTTTGTGGGACTCGATTTCCTGTAGATGTGGCTGCTCTAATCTTTTATTGCTGTTTGTGTTACATGTATTTGATTATTTGAAGAACGTGAAACATTTATTAAACCATAATTTGTAATCAAGATATCTTGTTGTAACGTATATCATTATATAATGTATTTAATTTAAGGTAACAAGCAATATTAAATCATTCATACCCAAGTACTAATGGCGCAGTTGTCGAGGCAACATGTGTTCAGGCACAGGGGGAGATCAGCAACTGAGGAAATCGCATGGAACTTCTGCCGAATGGTTTGCGTGTCTCTTTGGCATGTACATTTGCCAAGAAGATTGAGCCAACTTCCTGTCTGCTGCACACCGGTCGGTGTAGTCGCAGAGGATGATTCTCGGATGTTACATTCACAGGAACATTTACTTCAGCGTTGAAGTCTACCTCTTCCTCTCGGTACCGCTCATTTGCAGTCTTATAGTAAAACTGCAGCTCCGGGTGTATTTTCTTATAACATTCACTGAAAATATGAAAGTATAACAAACATATTAAGTATGGTTAAGGATGACTACAAAACATCTTTAAGAAACAATGTAATTTAACAAAACTCATCTCCCTCTACTCGTTAGCACGTAGCTTACATTGAATTATCCTCAAGAAACCTGTGGGAATTTTTGTCATCTCTTATGGTAAAATATATATATGTAGTGTTGTACATCAGTGTTTTGAAATCACCCCCAACTTGTTATGTATAAACGAATTGATGCTAGACAAGTTTACATGTTAGCGTTTAACGTAATTTACCATTTTATGTACATTCATAGTGTCATATTACAAAATACAATATAAAGCAAGGTTGTACGTTCCTTTACTCAAAAACAATAAGTGTTCTAATTATTAACATGAATTTATGTATATTTTGTTTATATTACGCAATAACATTTCAAAGCTCATACAGGGAATGAGCAATGTCACATGGGCAAAAACGTTTTCATAAAAATGAACTTGATATGAATATAAAATTATTATATTAAACCAGTACATCCTAATGTTATGTACTTTTTTCTACTTAAAATAAACAATTACTATCCAAATTGTGTAGATATTAACATAAAATATTTGTTACTTAAAATTCATACATCCGATCACAGATCAAATTGCTGAAGAGATTTTAAACTACAATTTTCGGAAGATTTATTTTCGTATAATTTTGTTTCCAAAAATTACTAAGAATACTTTAATATTAAATGGCAAATTTGTGCATATCAAAGTTCCTACTAAACAGCTTTGTCGTAATACAGTCGAACCTCGCTTTAAGGTCACCTCGGTAATACAGCCACCTCGCAAGTAAGGTCAACATAGGATAGTCCAACATTATTTTTATAACAGTAAAGTATAGGAAATTAGTCTCGCTAACATAGTCGCCTCGTCACTCGGGTTACCTTTTGCCCAGTCCCAAGGATGACCTTAATAGCAAGGTTCCGATGTAGTTGCAGTTACCTGATGATGTCAATAAGGCTGTAGTCAGGGTTGTCATGGTCGATCCATGGTATCCAATCCTTCACCAAATACTCGAGCATACCGAGGTTGTATCGACATCTTTGTTCCTCTGAGAGTCCACGCCCGTCGGGTGCTTCATGCCAATCAGCTATACGTCGTACATATTCGGCCTCAGAGTTATAGTTGTTTTCTTCCATGAAGGATGCAACTCCATGGGACAGGAGTCGTTCTACATCCACAACTGTATATTATAAGTTTAACATGTTGTTTATTTGAAATCAATTTCCAATGTAAAGCGGTAATAAATATTTAATTAGATTCCTTTTGCCAATCATATGTCCTGTGCTTAATGCATAAATATCATAAATATGTACAACGCTATATATGCAATACCGTATTCAATATGATTAACTTTAATAAAAGTAATAAATGAAAAAGAATTAAAATGATAGAACTTACATGCGAATTAATTTACATTACTGTCACATTTTGGTGTAGAAGTATCCATTCCGTAGAACTACCCTACAGACTAGATTTGATTAAACTGACAGCTACGCAACTTCGATTCCTTCCGTGTAGGCCTACTGTTGTCTTGACCCTTTGCAATGCAGTGTAAACAGTGTACTGTAGGCTTTGCCATACGCTCATGTTCAATGTTATGAATGAAAATTACAAATTCACTCAGTAATTTCACTATGCATAGTACGACATATACAGTCTAGTGTCAACCACGTGAAAACAGCGTCTATTAGTTGCAACAATAATCATATAACGTGAGCGATAGTGGGGAAATGCCTAGAATGCACTTGCCAAATTGATAACTAAAAGTTCTGGTTCTTTTTGGTTCTTTTTAAAACTTAGAATCTACAGTTTATAAAGAATGCGGGGGCGCTTAAATGGCGTTTGTATATTGTCACGAGATACCCCAGCTGATGCCCAGCAGGGAGGGTATATTTGGACTGATTGCCTAGCAGCAACCTCTGGACTCTAATTAGCATATAGAGTAGTGGGCGCTGCCGCCGCTGTTAGTGTAGTGAATCAGTCTACCCTAGGATTTAGACCAGTGCAGCTGTGTATCCAGATAATAACGTATTAAACATATTCTTCTCGACGTGTTGTTTGTATGTTATATAATACATAGATACGAGCAATACCGTTACATATATCTAACAATAGATGAATATTTTGCAATTTGATTTTTTTCGAAAATGTCCGTGCTCTCGCTTCACTCAAATTCAACTTACGAATATTAACTATTCAGATCCTTAAAAGCATGACGGTTACACTGGTTCGCTCCCTTGGTTATCAATAAGTGAATTCTTCACCAGGTATCAATAGAAAACGACATAAATGTATAACATGCAGCAATTGAAAAAGAGCCTCAAAAACCTACCGAGTGGGCGGAGCTGAACTTGTCAACATTTAATGCGCATGACCAGAGCCTGCCAATCTCCTCTGATGAACACCTTCGTGTGCTGGCGGGTCATTGCATATTGAGGGGGAGACGGTTGTTTTAACGCACACATTACGCAGTTATTCAGTACTAATGTTCAGCTATGTTATATTAAACGACGTTAGGTATCATTATATATCGGTACATTAACACATAAAGAGTGTATGAATAAAAAAAATTATAATCACTCATGCTGGCTACGGTCCTGCTGGCGCTTTGCGACAGTCTGTCTCGAACAGGCTCTGGTCTATTGGCTTGCAAAGTTTGGCGGTCCATCAGATAAAAACGTATTTTAATAATTTTTGCACGCTTCACGAATAAGAATTAAATGACAGATATATCTGTAGAAGTCTACAGCTGATCAAGTCCGTCCCGAACAGGCTCTACTGACTTGCGAAGGTTGGCTTCTCCTCAGATCAAAACGTATTTTAATAATTTTGTACACATTACATGAGAAAGAATTTAACGGCAAATTTAACGGTAGAAGTGTCCCGACGGTCGGACTGTAACTTTTGAAGATGCGAACAAAATAAGGCCTTCTTGACGAAATGTATAGTCGAGGCGCTGCGTGAAAGTACGTCACTCTGATCTGTCCACTTTTGAAAGTCGGCGCTTCCTCAAATCAACGTATTTTAATATTTGTTGGCACACACAATTAAAAATTTAACGGCGATCGGGATAGGTGTCGATATATGGATGCCTGAACAATCGAACTGAACGCTGCGTGATGTCTGCAAGCGTCCCGATTTCGACTTTGTATCCCATTCCCAATCGCAGGACGCGCTCTGTTGGATTGTTGAAAAATTGAACCACACGTGGCGCAATCGGGATAGGGACGTGTTTCATGATCGGGGTGCTTGCAGACACTCTGAAATTACTATTCATCGTGTAACTGTCTGTAGCCACAAGTAGGGTTACGATGCAAATATAGCAGGGCGTCGTGTAAGAAAGGCAGGTCGTTCTTTTTGCCTTTTCTGGGTACCAGGGAGTCACTGAAGAAGCGCAGGGCGTAACGACCTGCACATTCGACCTAGGCAGAACACTGTATTATATAAATGCAACTGACTATCAAGTCCTATGTTATTCAGCGTGAAGTACTGACATGAAGTTCTTTGTAATAGTTTGAGTAAATTACATAATCCAAGCAAGTACACGTAATATGTGTGATATGTCAAAAATATACTGTCAGAGTTACATACGATCAAACAGCAGTTCTCAGTGTATTAACAACTGCTGGTGCACACTTTTCTGTTGTAGTGTTAGTGGACACGCAGTGTTGAAGGACACGATGTAACTGCATGTTGTCGCGATTTATTGTTAATTACATTTGCTCATAATATCAAATTATATGTATTGTTCTACTGCGTACACGATATAATTATATAAATTGATGTACAACTTACAATTTTATTAATACATTTTGTAAACAGATGGCGCCCACAAATAAATGCAACTACATGCCTAAGTGGAGGGTGAAATCAAAATTGGCCAAACCAAAGTTTCTGGATGAGAGAACTGAAAACGAAGGGCCAGATATGTAAAGTTTGCACAATTGAGTCCAGCGGATCACGAGGCCCAGACGGCCAGGACACGTCACAATGTAAGGAGGAACTGATTATAGCAACTTGTTATTTATATACTATAACAAATAAAAGGCAAGTATTAGCGTTGGTGGTATAAAGATAACAACAACACAACTTATCACATCAGCTGTTGATGACGTAGATGAGATGATGTGCGATGAAAATAAATATATACACAAGCGTCTTGATAAAATTGTGGATCATACATTGATGTACATAAAGTACCTAGACTTTTCATTCGTAATTCCTATACAACATTTCATACCCAAACTGATTTGTGAACGTTATTCACATGTATATAACATAGACATATTCCTGCAATTCTTCCTTTTGAAGATAATATCTCGAATATTTTCTTTCACTCACATATGTCAGCAACCAGCAAGTTAACATTGAAGCGTCCATTCCAACTACCACACATTGTAATGAAAAGAAAATCGCTGGCTGGTAGGAAATTGAGGATGATCACCAATGCAATTAAGATACTTCGGCAAAAAGTATGGCGTCTAGTAACGAAGCTCCAGCATTCAATGACACATAACGTCTCTGCGAAGAAACAGGATTCCCATTTTCCACAAGTTGTCAGCCCTGACTGTCGGAAACAGGGAATGGTGACACCAGCCTGTTCGTCATCGGCTACATGTACGTCAGAACTTGAAAGTACGGGGCCCTCTACAAAAAAATACTGATTTCAAACCTTCAGCGTTCTCCACACTACAGTCAGCATCATGCTTTGTGACTCCTATCAGGATGGCGGAGGAAACCATGCGATCGGACGGTATAACACAATCTATATATCTAGCTTCACTTGAGTCACAGTTGTGTGATGTCAACGACAGGAGCTTCTTCAAGGAAAACACGTCAAACGTTGTGGAACGGGAAGATACACATCTGGAAGGACAAACATCGACAGGCGCAATTTGGACCACTGAAGAGCAGCAAAAACACCCGGAAACTTCGCATTCAAAGGCACCGAACAAGTGTCAAACTGCTACAAAATGCAGCTTTTCATTCTTCCAAGCAAACACAGAGCAGGAAGTGTCCGAGAAGTTGCTAGGCTAGACGGGGACACTGTGACTTACGAAACATGAAAAAGAGTTGTTGCTGAGTACAAGGGCAAAACTACCCAAAGAATAAGATCAGTGAAAGAAACGACAGCGCGTGACACATTCATCCAGCTGTTCGTGACCAATGCGTGTCGCTCTCCAATGACGCCATAAGAACATTGAATGAACCACCCAGTGTCCACTAACACCAATAATGGTGTCCACCGCCACTCCCTCTCCTCTAGTTTAAATAAATTTTTGGTATAACGTTAATCATCTGATCTTCTTTTATTTCGTATTGCTGCAATTTAAGAAAGCCACGTTAATAAAAAAACAAATTGATAAGCCAAATGTGCTTGTTTTTATTGTGTTTATGTTATATCTCCCAGCGCTAATGTCAACTAGCGGATAACAAGAACACATAAATACTAAATGAACCTTCTAAAATTAAGCACATGGAATATACATCCATTTATATTCAAATTTGACATGGTTCCATGGTGAATATGTTTATTGGAAAGAAAAGTTACATCAAAACGTGCATGCACCGATTGTTTATGATATGGGTGTCCACCGACACCAAGGGAGGGGTTTCTCTATACCTTGTCTTACCAATACTAGAGGTTGCCATGTGATGTCAACAGATTTCAGGTGGCAAGTAAACATATTAGAGATATCATATAAAAATTAGTTGCATCTTTTTCAATCAGTTCAGAAATAAAATCACGATTGGCATAAAGTGATTTTTTTTGTTTTGTGTTTCACAGACTTTGACACTAATATATTTGGCATTGTTGAAAAGAACTATAATGTTAAAATAATTTGTTTGTGGGTAATTTCAATAGATTATTACGTTTAAAAAATAATATCAATAGTTATTGACTTGGTAGCACTATATAAGACTAGTTGGTCTATTCTGCAGAGCCACGCTAGTGTCGGTGGACACACCTACACAAAGAGCATATTGTTGCCATAGCCATGGTAATTTAGATAGTATATATATTTGGGAAATTTTCTAGGACATTTTTCTAGGACATTACTTACATACATACATACATACATACATGCATACATGCATACATACATACATGCATACATACATACATACATACATACATGCATACATACATACTTTCATACATACATACATTCATACATACATACATACCTCTGTATATTTATATGTGAGAATCCCTCGATGGGTTTGGGAAGATGTAGTAAGTTTAAAACACTATGAATGTATGTACGTATTACCAAAAACGACATTCTATATCAATTACACAGAAAAAGAAAAACATAATACGTTATAAAAACCCAGAATCAACTAGACATGTTATAATCAGTACATTGTCAGACAATGAAATAATATACATACGTCATCTGCGGTATTTACGAATTAACATTTCGCACGATGTGACATATCAAGTACTCAGAGCAGGACATATTTTAAAATGCTTACTTATTAATGTTTATTTCGCAGTATATTGTTTTACGTTTATCTGTGAGTACTTCGAAAACTGAGGTCAGACGCTCACGGCTACTCGTCGCTGACGTCTAGTGGCTTTGTCGTTTAAGAAAGCAAGCCATGTTTCCTTTCAACTGCTGACTTATTACTAGTTGTCAGCTTTCAATGCCTTCATTGATACCGTGCCGCTTCTGCTGCATACTTCAGATAGCTGTCTGCTGTTATGTGATGCTTCGGTCTGTATGGAGCAGCGCGGTTCGAATATTTCTACATATCTCAATGTGTTAAAACCGATAATTGTAATCGTAGATGACGTTGCGGCTCTTGTCAATCTCAATCACGGACTGAAACTCGTCGTAGGCGATGACGTTAACGGTGGTCGTTAGCGCATCTTTGAAATTCACCGGTTGCCCTTTTGTACCAGATGGAAGCAGGCGCCGTCGCATGCGTCGGGGTTGAGATCCAAACCGAAATAGGTGTAGCCGTGTCGGAAGTCGCCGCGAGATAGTCCGTTCCCTTCGTCCTGCTACACCTTACCGGTCGATGTGAACAGGTTGATGTAGCTTCTGATAAAAAGGACGTCGTCGAAATTCGGTTGGAAAGGTTTGGACCGTATCTGTCGTCCGTCCACATACACGGCGAGGAAGTTGATGTGGTTATTCTTGGCATGGAACGGGTTCTTCTCGAACGACCCGTTGTAGGCGTCGTTATCGTTGCTGCACAGCACGATACGTTTTGGTAGGGTGCCGATGAACAGATTAGCTTGCGTGTGCGACCGTGTTCCAGCGGGAATGGCGTAGACCTTATAGTCGACGGGGCGCATCGGATACTTGGCCGTGGTCTTCTCGAGGGCTTTGATGTGCACCGTCTGCACTGTGGGATTCAGAGTGATCTTCTTTACGAACGAGGTGGCGTTGACGATCTTGATCTTGTAGTATGGGTTGCCTCCACCGGCCATTAGCGCGAACCCATTGGCCGCGTCTCCAGCGACGATCTCGACGGCCTACACGCGACTGCCCGTTCCTCGTGCCACAGCTGATTCGACAGTTGTATCCTCTTGGCATCGTCGCCGTAAAACAGCAGCGTCTCGATGTAGGCGCGGTACGGATACGTGTTGGTCGAGAGGGTTACGGGCGTACCATTCAGGTAGCCGTCGAATTGACTGAACAGCGAATGGAGCCAGTTATTCACCGGACCCACGGGATCGGCGGCGTCGAGGTCGGTTCCGTCGGCTCGGGTCATCGTCGCTTGAACATGCAGCATCGTAGTGGCGAGATCCAGGTAATCGTCTCCAAATCTGGGTATCACGAATTTTATCGGGCCGCCCGAGTCGAGAGAGCACAAGGGTTGTTGCGCAGTGTGATTGTCGACGATGCAGGTCTGGGTCCGGGGTACGGTAAGTCTTCGAGCTCGCGCTTGAACCCCTCACACGGTTGTCTTTGCACGGAAGCTATCGTCGACTATGTCGAGCTCACGTTTCAGAGACGACGTCTGTTTCTGTCTTCTGCCTGTGCTGGCGCATTTCTTTGAGGGTGCTTGTTATATTCGCTTAGGAGCTCGCAAGCCTGGAGTCAAGACACCATTCAGTAGGTTCTCACCGGCAGTCGTGACGAGACGTTTGGTCGCCGTTTTGATGTTCTGTCCCGACAAGACGTCGTCTTCAACGCTCCCTTTCCCAACGCCACGGCACCTATCTTGATGAGCGGCATGACGCTGCGCAGTAGTCCTCCGAAGAAACTTCATAGTCCGTGACCTCGCTGATATTGGGCACCTGCAAAATAAGGAAGGGCACAACCCGCATGGCGAGCGTAGTAGACGTTGTAATTCATCTTTAGGACAGTCCCGTCCGTCGTCGTCGGAAATGAAGTGTCACCTTCATCTTACCGAACTTCAATGGCAAACGTCGTCCGGTGTCGTCTCTTATATATCGATCTGTATTTTCTCAAACTCTTTGCACTATAGACACGTATTGGACGTGATCGTAAGTTTTCGACACGGTGAAACATTTCAGTCCGTTGACAGCAACGCTCCGCAACGATGGTGCGAGACTGCGCCAACGACATGCGACTCCACGACGTACGTGTAGATGTACATCTTTGTGAATCCTTGAAGCATGTCCACAACTGAAACGGCCTCTTTCTCGACGGAGTACTCACGAAATTTGTCTGGTGGATCGGATACCCTGGACGACGGTCTGGGATTTAAGTTGTTTCTAGTATGGCTCCCATAGTATGTTAAATTCTTTCTTGGGTGTCTTCGAGAGATGTCGCTGTAGCTCAATTTCGCTTTGACCCTAGCCGTCGACATCTTCATCAGCGCCGTGTTCATGTTGCGTATCAACTGGCTCGCGTTGTAGTAATACCCGTGCACGGTTGTGCCACACGGAGTGGATCCCATAGGATCGGACTCATACAGGTAGGACCCGCTATCCTCTTCGCAAACGTTGTACCAAGTGTGCGTGTACTGGAGGTCTACTTTCCCACATTTCCACTCGCCAGACAGAAGCCACGACCAGGCAAGTCCGTGATGTGATGCGCCAGGGTGTTTTCGGGATGCAACTTCATGGAAGCGTTGCTAAGCAACGTCAGGTATAAATCACTCATCTTCATGGTGTTGTTTCAACGTCGGATTGGGTAATAGGTAACCCAACGAACTGCTCAACAGGGCCGTCCACAGGTTCGAATTACCGACATGTTGCTGACTACCGTGTACAAGTCGACGACCTGACACAGAAAGACGATCTCCTCTTTGGGACACATGGTACCGAAAATGTGCCAAGAAGTGCTCTGAGCGTCGGTAAAGTCTTCTTCTTTTTTCGCGATGGAAACCTCTCTGGTCTCGTCTGTAATCGTACGAATGAAAGTTCGTCTGATGTGGGGCAAGTGTTTATACCTGACGAAAGCCTTGGCATCGATTCAGCTGTAGAATTTGGAAGTGAAGCCGTGTCATTTCACCAACACCTCCGTTCGTCTGCCTACCTTGCGTCGACGCACTATCAACCCCACGCGGTACAGTTTATTGGCAGGCACCGACACTTTCTGCAGCCCCGGTTCGTCGAAGCTTCCACCCAACATCTCGCCGAGACCGTCCGTCAATCGATAGACGGGTGGATCGGAGGCTTTAAAACTTCTCCCATTCGGCTAATGACGCTTTCGTTCTTCCGGCGGCGGGGTGAGCATCGACCCTTCCATCTGACGACAAACGAGGGGTGTCCAACGTAGAGATCGTCGTGCATCACTGACGCCGATCGCTCGGGGAGCAGTAGATGGTGATCGTAGTCACGTCGGAGTCTTCTTCTCCTGTTGTATGTAGGGTCTCCTGGCAAAGTAACCCACCAATTCCATGGGTAGATTGATGTCGCCGAGTTGTTGTGCAAACACCTGCCATCTCGTCGGATCACCGCACGTGGTCCAGGCGATATCTCTTTTGAGACGTTCCATCCATTGTCTGGCTTTGGTCTGCCAGGTCTTGGGAACGCAGTCGATGACGTCCGCTGTGACGGAAGGCTACGCCGCCGCCTCCAGCGCCGGAGACGCTGCTAGTTCGGTGCTCACCGCGACCACGCGTACCGGTTCTTTGATGCGTTTATTGGCGAAGACTTTGTACTGTTGCAAGACATGATTATACATGATGACCTTATTCCCATCGTTGAGTTCCTTTCTATCGAGAATGGTCATCTCGTCGGCGAGTGCTTGCACCTTCTTTCCTAGAGTATCCGTCGGTGTCGGTGTGATGGTGGTGCGAAGGCAGTCCAGCAGTCGCTGGTCCACCAAGGCCATTTTCTACGTGTTTTCCATCGTCTACGTCTTGAGTAGCACCTGTTTGAGCAAGGGACGAAAGACCGCACTAGCCAACTGTGCAAGGATGGCCGAAAGCTCGCTGCCCGTGCCGCAATACCACAACCTTTTTGCGGAGGCAAGAGCCTTCATCTCGGCATGCTATAACATGAGTGACTGTGAATCTCTCAATGAAGCGCAGGTCAAAGCATGGCAGAACAAGATGAGAGAGAATGCTCTTGAGCCCCTCAAGCTCTGCTCCCTTCTTCCAAATGAGTCAGCATTCAGAGAAAACAGCCTACGTGGACATCTGGCGGTGGTCATCTGACGGGATTGCCTCAAGACAGACCCCCTGCCCTTACCCCAACGCAATATGGGTGGTACCGCACTTAGGGTTACTGTTCTCGTTCAGACTACCATACCTACAGACACTCCCCTTGCTTCTGCTGACCTACTCAAGCTCATAAAGTGTGGCTGAAGCAGCGAAAAGTCATGTGCCACCAAGAGGTGTAACTTCAAAGTAAATGGACTCGGTTGCACCATGTTCTGCCACTGCAGAGGGGAGGATGATTGCTATAACAAATAGGCCATCTAACTGAACTGACAGTGGAAATCTTGAATGACTGTGCATGTCACTGTTAACCACTAAGATTTACTTATTGCAGTATATGTACCTACTCTCACCGTAGGATGATAATCGTCCTGGTACTTGCTCAGATATAATTAAAATGTTTCAATGATTATTGGAGATTAGATGGCCTTGACCTTGACCATTATATGGTTAACCTTACATGTATTTGAATTGTAACATTGACAACCGAGTTCAGAATAATTGTAAATCTCACTTTTGAGCCTAATATCACGTATTATCTATGTAACATTTTACGAACGAACAGTTATTCATATAATTTAAATATTTAATATTAAAATATACTATCAACTTGGTCACAATGATTAAATGTTATATATTTGCTTCAGTAGCCTTATCTTGTGTAAAATCAAAGCTATGACAAACAATATATCACCCTTGAGAGTATATGTACGTGGCTTGAAATAATTTGCTTCTTCTTGATAAACTATGATTCTTGAGGCTTTATAGCAGCTGTTGGATATCACTAGTTATTAGAAAATGCAAGAACCAATATATCCATTGTCTTGGTGTTGGTTGTAATGTTTATTATTTTAGAAATGCAAGTTTTGCACTGCAATATTTGGTGACTAGTAGGATAAGGACTATGAAAGCTCTCCCAGGGTGACATGAGTATTTACCACCAGCTTTTTGACAGAAAGTTGCCAGTCAGAATCAAAACAGTCTTCTTTCAGCGGGCAACCCTCTCGCGTGCCTCGGAACACTACTTTCGCAGTATGATATTTTGACAACTCCTTCCTCCAGTAAGACAGTTTTCATACTTCACACAAGCATGTCCCGCATGATACCACCAGAAAAGGATGCTAGCTGCTCTTCGTATACCACAAATACTACTAGCAGTTTGGAGAACATGGCGACATCATCAGCCTGAATTATACGTTGGGAAAACTTTATATTGCGAAGGCAGTTGGCAACCTTACCTTGAGCTGTGGAAATATTCACCATGTTCAATTCTAGTGAGAGGTTCAAATGATTTGTCTCGCCAAAAGTGGTTCTCACAATTCCAAGAACACGATTCATTTAGCTTCTTCGAACACACAATGTAATAATGTCTCCACGATAACCAGCGAACATCCAGTTGATGTAGAGAACATTTAAATCAGCTCCAAATTATTTACATTCACTGACAATTCCTGTGTTCGTGGCGTCCATATTAAGCAATTCACTAAACAGACACTCCTATTGTAAAGAGTTACCTTTCAAATACCAAATATCCACAAACAACTGTACACAAAACACTACACAAATGATGTCTATTTGTCAGTTTGAAGCGCGAAGTACAGAGGTTTTGCAATCGTATCACATTTGCATCTAGCGGCGTGATCCAAAACAGGTCTCGTTTAATCATGACACAGATTCAGATTTTCGCAGTGGCGATCCAAAGTGATATCGGGTTTTTGTGCCTCGCTGCGTCGAGTAGACACAACTTTATGAGTTTATATCAGAGTGCACAAGACTTGGTACATTTAATTCAGTAAGTCTTTAACTTCTGGTTCGTCAGAGATTGGCATGTCTTCGAAATGCCAAACTACTATAGAGCATAGTCGTAGTCAGTGACTTAAGGACATATCCATACTTTAAAAAAGATCGTGTTACCCCCCAAAAGCGCCCAGTTCAATTACCACCGAGGGAATAATTACCTTCCAGTTAAATACAGCTGGTGTAAACTAAAAAGTATATATACACTTGTTTGATTAGTTAGTCAGAGATTCGAATTAATTGGATACCCTCATTCAGGAATCAGGATAACATATCGTATTCCTTAAACGCGAACATTTATTTGGATACAGGTTCTATTTTATGAATGAGCGGTGGCGCCATACCACGAAGATAATAATGCTGTTTTATGACTGTGTAATATTTATGTACACTCTCTATTCGCGATTACGATTACGTTGCGCGACGCCACCGTTTGTCGTTTTAAACGGAGAGGCTCATTACATCAGCCTCTATAGTGTTCGTAGTCACCACCCCCGGCCATCGAGGACAGCTGGATACAAATACATATTCGCGTCGAGACGAAGATGATTGATTAGCTGAATAAAGGTAACAAGTGAAATTAACTTTCAAGCTATTTCAACAAAAATAAAAATAAACTCTTTTTAACTGATAAGTCCGAGGAAACTTGATAGTTCGATTACGTTACCATACGTTACACATAAAGTTTAGGTCGCAGCTTCAAACCCCAAAATACAGTGAACACGTGCTATACGTTGGGACAAAGTGATACTTATATATCCGAAGTTCCTTCTACCATGGGTAAATTACACGGTGTAGATTGGGACCACGATCTCACGATTATTCGTTTACGCAGATGGTTCTTAGGCACATCAAGAGTTCCAGCGTGCGTACAATGCATTTAACATTTTCGTATTTTTAATTTTTAATGGTAACGTTTATTTTCTGAAGTACGATTGAATAGGTATTTTTGTTATGCATGATATTTAATATATAACATTACTTTTATAGAGAAAACACAAGCTCTATCGCCGTCAAATTATCGAGGTTGAAATATACCATATGCTGTTTCAAAAGATCGATAATTCTTTTCACTCCCTCAAACCTAATGCATATATTTTTCTACTATAATACATCAATGACTAATTAATTATATAGCTGTAACTCGTGAATTAACATAGAGAGTATAACACCGTTGATGAAAGACGTCAAATAATGGCGGAGGAGAAACTCACAATAAACCTTCTACTACCCCGGTGTGGCTCTTCAAAAGCACCCAACTGCACCCCCTTGAGGTACCTCAGAAATTGCTTGTAGGGAAACTATGCGTCTGGCCCCCTGGCATATTCCTAGGGCCAGCTGCCCCTTTGCCTCCCTCGTACCCGTGTAAATGGAGTACAACTGAAATGCCACATTGGTTCTGGGCAGAAACTGCATCATTCATCACTGTAGACATGACTTCAACGTAAGCGGACTTTGCTGTTGTCCCGCCCGGTACGTTACACGTGTTGTACACAGTCGTCCATGTTGTCCCGTCCAGTACGTTACACGTGCTGTACTCACTCGTCCATGCTGTCCCGTCCAGTACGTTACACGTGCTGTACTCACTCGTCCATGCTGTCCCGTCCAGTACGTTACACGTGTTGTACTCACTCGCCCATGTTGTCCCGTCCAGTACATTACACGTGCTGTACTCACTCGTCCATGTTGACCCATCCAGTACGTTACACGTGTTGTACTCACTCGTGTATGTTGTCGTATACACTGGGTTTATTTTAATACGAGGGCATTTATTAGGGTTATAATTCGCAATTGTTAGAAAGTTTTTAATGCAACATTAATTTAGTAGCAATACGTTCTGTCTTGTTATCGCAAATTCAGGTTTATAAAATATTAGAGTGGTAAATTCTTATATAGCGTGACACCTTAGGCAGATCTGTTCAGTCTGTGAAGCTTTCAGCCACTTTGCAATTACTGCGTTGAAACTATTTATACACAAATATCACCAATATCTACAACTTGGATGGTATTCCACCCAAACTACTATTGGAAATTGTAGAACAAATTAGCATATCGCTTGCAACAGTTTTCAACTTGTCATTAGAAGAGGGAGTGGTTCCTTTAGAATGGAAAGAAGCAAACATTATACCGTTATTAAAAAAAGGTTCGAGAAACAAGTCAGAAAAGTATAGACCAGTGAGTTTAACATCAGTGATTTGTAAATTATTAGAAAGACTAATTAAAGATCACATGGTGGATTTTCTTGTTAAACAAAACTTGATAAACCCATCTCAACATGGTTTTTTTAAAGCGAGGTCATGCTTAACAAACATGTTATGTTTTTTGGAAGACATCATTAAGTGGGTAGATAAGGGATCACCAGTAGATATCGTCTACTTAGATTTTCAAAAAGCTTTCGACAAAGTGCCACATCAGAGATTACTGCTTAAACTAAAGGCCCATGGCATAGGAAATGGTATAATTAACTGGATAGAACAATGGCTGATTGACAGAAGACAACGTGTAGTAGTTGATGGGGTGGCTTCAAACTGGAAATCGGTATTGAGTGGGGTACCACAGGGATCAGTATTAGGGCCTATATTATTCCTAATATATATCAACGATTTGGATGATGAAATAACAAGCAATGTGTTGAAATTTGCGGATGATACAAAAGTGTTTAGAAGGATTAAAAGTGATGGAGATAGACAGCATTTACAAGATGATCTTGACAGGTTGATCAAATGGTCTGAAAAGTGGCAAATGCTGTTCAATTTTGGGAAATGTAAATGCCTCCACACAGGACATGGGAACGAAGAGGTAGAATATACAATGGGGGGTACTGTACTAAGTACTACTGAAAAAGAAAAGGACTTAGGGTTAACCATTAGTGCTGATATGAAGGTTTCAGAGCAGTGCGGAATTGCAGCTTCAAAGGGAAATAAAATCCTTGGATTAATTAGGCGAAACATAACGTATAAGGAAAAAGAGCTAATAATTGTATTCAAGCGTGGAGGCCGTATCGCAGGAAGGACATAGATATGCTAGAAAGAGTGCAGAGGAGAGCAACTAAAATGATACAAAAACTGAGGGATCTTAGTTACGAAATACGCCTAAAAAATGCGGTTTAACAACACTAGAGACCAGGAGGTTGAGAGGAGATCAGATAGAAATGTTAAAAATATTGAAGGGTTATGAAAATATTTCTATCAATATTTTTTTCTCAGTTAAGAAAGATAGAAGGACTAGAGGACATGAACTTACATTAGCAAAGGAGCAGTGTAGATTAGATATAAGAAAGTTCTCATTCACACAAAGGACTGTAAATAAATGGAACAGATTATTTGCTGATTGTGTGGGTGCTAGTAGCGTGAATATGTTTAAAAATAAAATCGACACATACCTCAGACGGGCTGGATACACATAGATAAAAGGGTCGGACTCTCGATAAGCCAAAGGGCTTCCTTGTCCACCTGCCACCTAGAGTTAATTATCTGTGTGGCAATCTTGTTAAATCTTGTTAAACTAGTTAATCATTCACCACACGTCTTAGGTCAATTTCCTTGACATTATTAAAACACTATACTCACGATTCTCATTTTCATTGCCCAAGTTTCGTATTCTGCAATTCTCCGTTAAATTACCTCCTTGCGGTGTCGTCCAATTTCTACTAATGACAAATCATCAGAACAGACTAAATTAGTACAAAAACCACACTTCGTGGCTAATTCGTACAATGTATGACCTTGTCGTATAATGACAGTCGGTGATGCCTGTCGTGACAGACTGGCATTGACGAAGTGCTTGCAGACACAAGTATCGATGTGCCGACTGATGCGCTTAGGGTTGGCGACAAGGGTATGGGCGTGTGGGGAGGAGGTCGGCAGCAGCGAAATAGCACGTTGGACTATATACGAGATTTGCCGCAGTTTCGATTCCTCTTGCTGCCGTTCTTAAGCTTGGGTAATTTCGTTCACTCCGCGTTGCTTTACTTCCTTTGATTGTTTAAATGCTTACCTAGCTGTGGACAGTGTGAGTATTCAGTATGTTTACGCAGAGTGGCCGAATGTTTCATAAAGTAGAGATGAAATTGCTGGAATGAATGGGTCTGGTAGGGGTGAAGTGTATAGCGCTTTAAACAGTCCTAAGGCAAGGGTAGCACGACGTATAAAGACTTACCTTTACAAGGCAGTGACATATTACAGCTACGACTGAGGTGCCCGCCCAATCCGATGTTTTCGCTCGTTTCATTTCTAATCGATTGTGTAAATAATTAGTAATTTTTTCTCAAAAACTGCAAATTATTATTCCTCAATACAGTTAACTATTCGTGTAACTACCAACATGACCTTTTTGGTAGCAACGACAGTATTGTAATAAGTCCCCAAGTTACTTGATGAAACTATAAAGTCAGGTTCATCATGTTAGGATATATACATTATGTTACGATATATACATTATGTTCGCCGGGTTTTTGTGGAGATTAGCAAGCCAATATATTTGTTTCAATAAACCAGAGAACCAATGTTTTCACTTGCTCATTAGTATGTAAGTCGGATATTGTTATTTTTAAAAATGGCTTCCAAAATATATTTTCCCATATATCTTAATAACTGCGTCACCTAGAGCTATAATGTGTGTGCCTATATATATGTATATATATATATATATATATATAGGCATATATAGGCATATATATAGGCATATATATATATATATATATATATATCATCATCATCATTGTGCAGCCGTAGTGTCCCGTGATTGGGCAAAGGCTTCAGCATGTCGTTTCCAAATCAGCCTGTCTTGCACTATCCTCTGCCAGATGGTGCCCTTCCAGTACTCATCTAGTTCGTCTCTACACCGTTTCGCCGGTCTTCCTCTAGACTGTTTCCCTTCGTAAAATCTCCAGGTTGTGATACGTGATGTCCATCGGTTATCTCGTAGTCTGCTGTTGTGCCCTGCCCAGGTCCACGTCTGCCTTCTGATCACGTCTATGACCATTGTCTTCTGTCTTACCGAGATGTTTTTTTTTCTCCCGACATGTGATGTTCTTTGTCTGGATGGTGAGTGTCCATGTTTCAGCGCCGTATGTCGTCGTTGGAAGTACGCATGAGTTGAAGACTTATCTCTTCAAGTAGGTTCCAAAGTTACCCTTGAAGATGTCGCGGTGTTTGGCGAATGCTGTCCAACCTGCAGTGATTCTTCTTTGAATCTCCTTGTTTCGGTTTTTGTCTCTGATACTGTATCGCTGTCCCAGATACGTATCTGTCAACGTTTTCTATCTGCGTCGTGTTGATATATATTGATGTGTCATTTTCTAGCATCACTTTTGTCTTCGAGATGTTCATCTTCAGACCTTGTTTTTCACTTTCATCAGCTAGCTCCTGCAGCGTGTTTTGTAGTTCTTGCGGTGTAGTAGCGCATATGAGTATGTCGTCGGCGAAGCGAAGATGGCTGAGGTACTCACCGCTTATCCTCTGGTTTATAGGTCAGTCTTCGGAATATGCTTTTGAGTGTTGTCATAAACAGCTTGGGCGATATGGTGTCACCCTGTCGTATTCCTCTCTTGATGTTGATCTTGTTGCTCTTTTTGTGTAGGTGGACAGTCACCGAGTTGATAGTGTAAATGTTTTTCAGGAGTTCTATGTACACGTCTTCTATCCCATGTTTTTGAAGGGAGTTCAGTATTACTTGAGTTTGCACCGAGTCGAAAGCCTTCTCGTAGACGAAAGCGATACAGAGCGGGATATTATATTATCGGCACTTCTCGTTCAGTTGGATTACGACGTGTATGTGGTCTGTCGTTGAGTACCTGCTTCTGAATCCTGCTTGCTCTCGTGGTTTGTTTTCGTCGAGTGTCTTCTCTAGCCTATCCGCTAGTATCTTTGTGAGTAATGTGTAGATGTTTGATAACAGACACATTGGACTGTAGTTATTTAAGTCTTTCTTAATTCCCTTCTTGAAGATTATCACCATCTATGCGTTCTTCCATGTGGTGTGTATTCGTCTTTCTGAAAAGCATTTAATATACTGCTTAGCCAGTGTCTTCGAGATGGCATCTTCTCCTGCTTTTAATGTTGCAATGTTTACATGGTCGTTTCCTGCTGTCTTCCCACTCTTCATATCTATTTGCGCTGCTTCCACCTCCCATGGTGTTACATCTGGTACCTCTTTCGGGACGGTGTGAATTATTGGGCGCAGTGCCCGGGTGGTCAGAATGCTGGACTCTAGACTGGAGGAACCGCGGTTCGAATCCCGGCGCCGGGTGGGCCGTAGTTCGGTACTGGTTAGGCTGCAGTGTCGAAACATGGGCAATTTCGTTCTCCCTACGTCGCCCCCTTTCCAACCCGCACCGGCCAGGGGGGAAGGGTAGGTCAACAACACCTGCATGCAAAGTACAATGAAGCCAAGGCCCTCAGTCCCCAGCAGCATCGAAAGACTCTATGACCACGAAGGCGGCTCGGGCTAGGTACAGGGGGTGCTAAGAATCTCTGGGGGAAGAAGAGCCACCGAGAGAAGGTAAGTAGACTGAAGATAGCAAAATATAACTTAAGAACACTACTAAGAGATGAACAGTTACAAGACTGGAGGAAGAACTTATCGAAACCAGGTTGATATTGGATATGATCGGGATCGGTGAAGTCAGAAGAAGAGAGTACTGCTTCACTACCTTACAAAGCGGCCATCTACTATGCCTTTCCCCGTCGAAAAACGGCCAAGCAGGAGGAGGCTTTCTCATAATCAAGAAATGGAAAGACAATATAGTGAGGGTTAACAGCATCAGTCCCAGAGTAGCAGAAATGATTCTATGCATAACAAAGCGCCACGAACTGAAGCTAGTACAAGTATATGCACCAACAATATCATACTCAGTAGAAGACACAGACTTCAAAAATTCTCAAAAACTTTGCTGAACAGCGGTAACAGAGATAGGTCTGTAGTTTCACACATTTTGTTTATCTCTCTTCTTGTACACAGGAACAACATTTGCTCTTTTAAAACAAGTTGGAAAAGTTCCACAATTTCAGGTCATATTAAAAAGCATAGTTAGTGGACCTGCTAATTCGGCAGCACATCCCCTAAGGATTACACCTGATATATTGTCAGGGCCGCATGCTTTGTTTACATCGGTGGTTCTTAGTACTCCGATGACATCATCATAACACACATTGATATTAGTCATTGAGTCGGATTGATATGAGGGAATACTTGGATAAACAAGGTTATATACTAATGTAAAGACAGATTCGAAGTGGTCAGAAAATAGTTCTGCTATGTCAGCTGGGCTGTCTGCCTCAGTTATGTATACTAGAGTGCAGATCTGCTGGTGTCTAAAATTCGTGCATTGCAAAATTATGTGGCAACACGGTATTGTGTTCTTTTTAACAAAACTAAAACTTTTACATTGAATGATGACATGCCAGCCAGGTTTACTAACAATCGTAGCTGTAGCATTAGAAACAGTCTGTGAACGTATGATCTGGAATCTCACATTTTCATGTTTCTGTTCAAATAAGTGTGGAAACGGGAACTTTTCAAAAAACGGCTGACTGGAATTTGGAAAGGCAAGGCCCGTAGACACACAGTCACAGACCCAATCCGAAATATATAAATAAGGCTGGTTTGTTAGAACCAGACGTCAGCGAATTGCTCTTTTCCATCTGGACATGAGGCGACATTTTTTTACGAGACGACCGGAATAAGTCACACATAACCATGCTTATCTGGCTAAACATCATTCCTGCAGAAGCTGTTTACTTTAACATTTTGCTTCGTAATTATATAAATCCTTCTTACTAAAATTAGTTCTTAAGAGGGAGCATATTCCAAAGAGTTGGTGCAGCAACACAAAAAGCCCTAGTTCCAATGTTATTGTTGACTCTATGAACAAAACGTAGGTCAGAACTACATGATCAAAGCTGGATAAGTTTTCTTACAGGAGTAAGCAGTGAATGCAAATAAGACGGTTGCTTACTGGTATTTAATGGTGCAGAACTTAAGTATTATACGATATCGTACAGGAAGCCAATGCAAATACTTCAAAAGTGGTACAGAGCGAGAAAAACAAGGAGATCTTGTAAATACCCTTGCCAGACAATTTTGAACACGTTAACGTTTTGTTATATCCTTGCTAGCGATATTATAAAGCAGAGAATTGCAATAGTCAAGTATGCTGCTAACAAGCGCTGTTGCAATAGTTTTAGCAATGATAAAAACAGCTGCGAAACGTTTGAGATATGTGTTGTCGGAAATTGAAGTTACTATCAACGATCACTTCTAGATTCCGCACCGAGGATGCTGGCGTGATATACTGATTTAAAATACGGGTTTTATTTATTAATTATTAGCTTAGTTAAATACTTTGTTATTTAATTGATAAAAGTTCAATTATATTAACTGGTTCCTTAGACACACCACGTTAACATATTTTACTCATAATAATAACAACATAAATTTAACATAATATACATTATAACTGTGTATTAGTGTCGACTATGTCTTGAATACATCAATGCAGAACACCACATTTATTTCGAATGGGGCGCTATATATTGTTTCCCGTGTCCCTAGATAATCTCACATCACGCCAGTCCTTCGTGCACTACATTGGCTGTCTGTGGGGTATCATGTGCAATTCAAATTGCTCACATGATGGTGCAACACAATCTGAGAAGATCATTTCGGACTGAGTGCAGGCTGCTGCTGGGTGTACCCATGTCAAAGTCGCAACTGGGGGACAGAGCCTTTTCTGTGGCTGCACCCACACTGTGGAACAACATACCCCTATCCATTCGCTACGCTCCATCGACGGATGTATTCAAACGACAGTTAAAGACTTACTTGTTTTGCAAAACTTTTCAGTGTAGTTTTAATTATTTATGACATTTTGCATAAAATACTTGTATTGTTCATAGATAGTTCTGTATGTGTTTATTTTAGAGTTATTTTATTTATATATACTTTATTTACTTATTTATATATCTAAGACCTCTAGTTTTAATTTTCAATAGTTTTGTATGTAGATATAAACTAGTTTTTTTAAATGTTTTTTTATTTGTATTTGTATGTATTGCTTCAATTAATTTATAAAGCGCCTTTGAGCAGTTTAGACTGAAAAGGACGCTATGTAAATATGCATATATATTATTATTATATGAACTCGACAATTAAGATATAATTATTCTAAACCATATATATATATATATATATATATATTGCTGTACATGGTCAAAGCGCTGATGTTGTTGGAGGAATACATACAACGAATACATTTTGTTTAAAAGGAATCCATATAAGGGTTTTGCAAGATCGCACATTTTCTATGATTGCGATAATGAACTTGAGTTAGCCATATAGTACCCGAGTGAACAAACTAGCACCGTCTTGCTTTGGCGCAATGACGACTAACAACGTTGCTTACTCCTCCAAACAACTAGTATACTATATTGTCCCTTGCGTATGCGTAATGCTAAAACGGTTGTGCATTGTGATTTGTGTGAACAAATCATGTAGATCCATACAAAATCATCCCAATTGCTTTGAATTAAAACAATTGTTGAAGAGAAACAATTATGTAGTATATGGCATAGCCGTGTACAAAGACTGTTCTTGTTTACGACCGCCAGCACCGTTTGCCTTGACTCTGTTATATAATTGAGGGCAGTCAACGAGAACGTCATTCAGCGGTCACGCGTTACCCGCGTGTGAACGATTCAACGACGTTGGCTTCGAATCAACTCTTCTGTTGTCCTTCATCTTGCGGCATATCTCGCAGCTGTAGATAAAGCACCTTTGCCAATATTAAGCTTAGCCTTAGGAACAACTATTTTGTGTGCGATAAAGGTTTTTGGCTGCCTGAGGATATATGAACTTGAGTTAGTCATATCGTACCCGAGTGAATAAACTAGCACAGTCTTGCTTTAGCGCAATGACGATTACAACGTTTCTTACTCCGCCAAACAGCTGGTATACTATCTCGTCCCTTGTGCATGCGTAATACTAAAACGGTTGTGTATTGTGATTTGTGTGAAGAAATTATGTATTGTGTAGATCCATGCAAAGTAATCCAAATTATTTTGAATTAAAACAATCGTTGAAGTGACATAATTAGATATTATATGACATAGCCAGCATCGTTCTCCTCGTCACTGATTCATAATTGGGAACAGACAACGAGAACGTTGTCGCGCTTACATTTACCCGGGCGTTAAATTTTATTCGGGGGATGTTTATGTGCATATGTAAGGCATAATATTTGGCACCAGTTGATCACATAGTGATAAACGATATCCAGTAGTTAAATATGTTTCGTTTGTTGTCGTAATACGAGCGTTATAGTTAGAGTTCATAATTATAATTTGCTGTTTCAGATTTGTGACCAAGTATAAGAGTAAGTCACGTGACCTGTGCGTGGAGAGGAAACTGTTTTACGACAGAAATTGATTATGTCTGTGGGAAGCAAACATTTTATAATTTATGTTTATATATATATATATATACATATAAATAAATAAATATATATATATATATATATATATATATAAACATACATAACGCCCGGATAAATGAAAGCGCGACAGTCGTAGCTGGTGCTAAATACATTCCCTAAATAGGCGCACGCGCAGAAACTTCACCCGGATATTATTTAACGCTCGGATAAATGTAAGCGCGACACCGTCATTCAGGGATCACGCGTTACCCGCGTGTTAGTGTAGGCCACTATGTCAAAAATATTGCGTTCGTGCAGAATCGTTGCTAAAAGCAAACTTTCACTTGATTTTGCATATTTGGTTACTAAAAAAATCCAATTAGGGTGGCAATTTTTCTACGCAGGATAAGTTGACTAAATTCAAAATGGCCGCCAAATAGTGCAAATTGCGCTAGTTTTCCATTATAATGTTATTTAAAAAAAAAACTACATGTTGGTGTCTGGAGCTTTTATCATTCACGTTATCAATTTGTATTAATACCTGTGTGTCTTAGATACATGGACAGATTGTCGTGGTAGCAACATTTATGTATCGTATATGTGCAACAACTAATACTTGTAATGCCAATGTATTAGAGTTGGGCTCCCTTAGGCATGGAAAGTTAATTTATGGCCACTTTTTATGGATTATAATAAGCCTTTAGCAATGAGAACATGGATGTTGCCTTTTTCTGTTGACCTTTAATGACCTTGAACAAAGATAAAATGTATTTCATCGTTAAAAATCAATATTCTCGCTAGTGAGTGAAATTGGTTGCTTGAAGCATTCAATCATTATGGCATACAGAGACATTATTCTTGGTCGTTTTGAGACATTTGGTATTGATTTATGGCCAAAACACTACACTACACTACACGTTATAAAGTCACGAGTGCCTATTTTGTCAAACAAACATCCATCAAGGTAACAGTATAACCATGTTATCACATAACAACAAATTATTATTTGAAACAAACTTTATGTGGAGTTTAGGAAAGTGATGTATTGAGCAGCATAATGTATGGGGCATGTTGATTCACTGGACTTTTGAATTTAAAAGATGGACGATCTCAGAATGCAACTATAAAGCCAACTACTCCGCGGTAAATGGTGATATGCTGGTGGCCATCTTGAAATTGCCACCGTATTTATAATTGTTTCTCAAATCAACAGATACTCTGAGGAAATCAAGAATCACTGCTAAGAGAAAAGTGTATACCGAACATAGTATATATTAATACAGTGAATGGTAGGCCATTTTTTTTACAACCGCCCTCTATTACCTCTCATGTACAAACATTAATATAAAAGGGTATTGTCATTGCTAAAGCTTCTAGATACCATTATAAACATGTAAAGAATTATTAAAAATAGTACTTTAATGAAAAATAACCGCAATTTGTATGGTGGGCGGTAAAATTTTGTAAACGTATCCTGCTTAAAATTATCTTTATAACATAAAGATTCATAATCAAGTGAACGTTTGCTTTTAACAAACATTATGCACGAAATTACACAAGGGCCTACACTATGTCAAAGGTTCAACGCTGGCTTCGTGTCACCTCTTCTGTTGTCGTTCATCTTACGGCACATCTTTATCTGTCAATATCATGCACACCCATAGTACAGTTGTGGGGAAGTGTTTATATATATATATATATATGTGTGTGTGTGTGTGTGTGTGTGTGTGTGTGTGTGTGTGTGTGTGTGTGTGTGTGTGTGTGTGTGTGTGTGTGTGTGTGTGTTTGTGTGAGTATGCGAGCGAGCGTGCGTGTGTGTGTGTGTGTGTGTGTGTGTGTGTGTGTGTGTGTGTGTGTGTGTGTGTGTGTGTGTGTGTGTGTGTGTGTGTGTGTGTGTGTGTGCGTGTGTGTGTATGTGTGTGTGTGTACTCAACGTCCTTTGCAAAAACGTTTAGCAAATATCCCCGGGCAGCCAAAAACCTTTGTTGCACAACAAATTGTTGTTCCTAAGGCTAAGCTTAATATTGACAAAGGTGCATTATCTACAGCTGCGAGATATGCTGCAAGATGAAGGACGACAGAAGAGTTGACACGAAGCCAGCGTCGTTGAACCGTTGACACGCGGGCAACTTGTAATCGCTGAATGACGTTCTCGTTGACTGCAGATATGTAACAGTGACGAAGCGAACGGTGCTGGCGTTCGTAAACAAGAACAGTTCTTGTACATGGCTACGTATGTATTGCTTTAATGAATTTGTAAAGCGCCTTTGAGCAGTTTAGGCTGAAAAGGGCGCTATATAAATATGCAGATATTATTATATTATTACTAGTATGTCATATAATATAATAAAATTATTTCACTTCAACGATTGTTTTAATTTAAAGCAATTTGGATCATTTTGCATTGATCTACACAATTTCTTCACACAAATCACAATGCACAGCCGTTTCAACATTACGCATCCACGACGGACAACATAGTATACCAATTGTTTGGAGGAGTAAGAAACGTTTTTAATCGTCATTGCGCTAATGCAAGACAGTGCTAGTTTGTTCAGTCGAGTGCTATATGGCTAACTCAAGTTCGTTATCGCAAACAAAGAAAATGTGCGATCTTGCAAAACCCTTATAGGAATTACTTTTAAACAAAACGTATTCGTTGTATGTATTCCCCCAACAATATGAGCGCTTTGGCCATGTACAACACACTCCAAAACAACGAGGTGCTAGTCTTCTACGTTTAGCAAATATCCCCGGGCACCCGAAAACCTTTATCGCACAACAAATTATTGTTCCTAAGGCTAAGGTTAATATGGGCAAACTTACTTTCTCTACAGCTGCGAACAAATCTGAAATGAACTCCTCATTACTTTTGTATCACCTTAAACTGTCGATACCTTTCGTAGAAAACTCAACACTTATGTTAAATTCCATTACCTCCATAAATTGTCGATGGTCCCTTGCTCTAAAGAGCGTTCCTGTTCAATATTTCGCCTGACGATGTTTGTATGTTGTGCCTCTGTGCTCATGTTGCTGAAGATTTTGGTGATGTATAGTTTATTATTATCATCATCATCATCATCAAAAGCATTGCGGTTGTGTATTGGGTAGTGTGCCACCCCCCATTTGGGGCCCCCTTACAAAATCCTACATACTCCCGCGATTCACACATTCAGTGGATGGACGGTAGATGACCCATACGTCCAATCGTCTTCTCTGCTACGGTGGGGATTGTCATGCTGATACTCGGAACTGATATGTAAACATATTTGTGGTAAATTTCGACAACATTTCTCAGTATGGTCGGAGATTGCGACATTCTGCACCTTAGCCTAGTAAACAATGCACTTACCACAGCACTCGCCAATTCAACGCCTGTCGTACGAGTTCGCCTCCCCAAACCATGGACGTTCATTCACATGCAACGAACAAGGACTATTTACGTTGCTTACCGGTAGGGTGTAGGGACCCACGCCATTGCGGGGGTACTAGGAACGTATATAATACCCCAGCAACGTCTTGGACATCATCATTACCACGCTTCTCATGAGGAGAGATGAGAGAATCTACAAACGCTTACAGTTGGACTTGTTTTGTTTAATCGTCTTGAGTTTAAATTAATTCTTCAACATGCAGGGGGTAGACCCATTATGCGCGTGCCGAAAGACTAGGGCTGGGCTTGGATGGTTCTTACAGGTAATATTAAAGTTTTATTTCGTTAGAAACGATATGTATTTTTGTTGTTAATGATTACCGCTAACTGCACTAATGCCATAGACGTTCAAAAAATCAGAATTAGATTGACAAACATCTTACTTATTTTAGGTATATTTCTACAAAAAGTCAAGTAAATTTTTTTATGTGTTGTAGTTTTGTTAAGAAGAATGAAACTATAAGGCAACCAAGCTTCGGTGTTTGCCGCAAATTACATTACGACTTTTTTCGATATAATTATATGAAAAAGCTGGAAATCTTGAGATCTAGCTGATCAGCCATAAAGTAACTTTAGTAACTCAAAATGGCTGCCAAGATACACCGATAATGAAATGCCTCAGCGTTGTTTTGTACACAAGTATGTTATTTACGTCAAAAGAACACCAATACTTTTGTATCCAAATCTACATTGTGGCCCAAAATAGTAGCTATGTTTAACCAATGTTGTCGTCTTTCCAGGTTGCTTCACGGTCAATTTCGCCATCATCGGCGGCTGCACCTGGTCGTTTGGCATTCTCCTGCCGGAGATATCTGACAGATTCAACGCTTCGGCCACCCAAGTTGCCTGGCTATCGGCTATTGTGAGCTTTATCAGACTGTTCATAGGTATGTTATGTGTATTTTCATTATATTTTCCACGGAACATGTTATCACAACATTGCGTGAATCTGTCGCTGATTAATATTTAATTGTTCTCTCGAAACAAATAATTCTGGACTCATTTGGTGTAATCGTTGGATGATGTGTTTAACTGTTGTTTTAATTAATTATTTTATTATTGACTCAATTAAATAGTTTATTGTTTAACTGACAGACGTTTAATGATATATTAGCTGGTTCCATAGACGCACCATGTTAACATATTTTATACCCACTGATGGCGGCAAAGATCGGCACGCGCTGGGTTGTCTTCACCGGAAGTCTACTGATGAATGTTCGTTTCGTCCTGGGAACCTTCGCCGACCGAATTGAGATTCTCTACGTCACGTTCGGCGGTATCGTCGGTACGGTTTTGAAACGATTACAACTAACCAATGTATAAAAATGCCGACGCATAAAAAAATTAACTATCGCAAAACCACTAAATTTCGTTCACGTCGAAGCGGTTGGCAGCATGTTTCTGTCTCTGTCTCTGTCTCTGTCTCTGTCTCTGTCTCTGTCTCTGTCTCTGTCTCTCTCTCTCTCTCTCTCTCTCTCTCTTACTTAAAACTATTTTATTAATATTGCAATAGTTTCTACGTGACGTTGATCGAACACAAATCGTACAATCGGTCTAACAACCTACGAAACAATTCTGCTGTAAACGTGGTGATCATCGAGATACAATAGGCTAGCCAGTGATGTTGTTTACACGTTTTACAGCAATCTTTAAAACGTTGTTGTCCAACAAACATGCATAGACATATTTAAGTCTGTGCGTGGCCATATCAACATAGCCGCATCAACAGCTACATGGGAGGGCGGTACCGCGGCAGATAACGTTGATGTGGTAGAGTGAATGACTTCAGAGCTACGATCCGAGACGGGACTTTTGCAACAAACTTTGAATGGGTGCTTGTAGTCATTCCGGTCGGATATCTTGCGCGCAAGTTATCCGACCAGAATGACTACAGAATGAAAGCGCTGTTAGGCCGGTGGGTTGGAACCAGATGTCAACGAATTACTCTTTTTCATCTTGACATGAGGCGACTTTTTTACGAGACAACCGGAATATGTCATCATGCTTATCTGGTTATACATCATTACTGCAGAAGCAAAAGCTGTTTACTTTAACATTTTGCTCCGTAATTATACAAATCCTTCTTACTAAAATGGGGTCAAACTGAGACAAAGAAACGAACGTATAGAAGAGGGCAATACGATTATAAACGTGGTACACGTTTATCAGTTGTGGGCGATATATGAAACAACATGTAAGTAAATAAATTGATTACACAGACCCTGCTTTCATCGTAACAAGAAACGATTTGTTAACCTGAATCAAAGTAAGCAGTGGAATTGACTATCATGCAAAGTCAAATAAGTGAACCTTTGTCAATGTATTCGAAACATTTCAACCAACTCTTCTCTCCGAATATGTAGACGCAAGTCACACACAAATGTAAAACTGAAATGCAAAAAATAAACTCTAGGTCGAAGGTTCATATATCCCACAATACTAAACTATTCCAAACACATTTTGGTATCTTTTATTTTCGGTAAATCTATTACAAAATAATTGATTTACACATTTACATTACAGTTATAATATAGCATTAAATATATTTTTTAAATGTACAGGTATGTAAGGCTCAATCGTCGAAATGAAGTGATGTCATCTGACAACAACAGCCATCTGTCACCAGACTCCCTTTTTCGGCGAAGTCACGCAGCCGGGCGAAAGTCGGTTAAGGAGAATATGTGGCAAATGACCGGCGACGATGACAGGTTTCAGTGGTCATGGAATGAAATCGCACTGCACTGACGTCATAGTAGTCCATTTCAATAAAAATGTGTAACACGACACGACCTTCCGAGAAATGTCACCACGTTTACTACCATGTTAGTAGAATCTACACGGTTGAGTG
This sequence comes from Paraescarpia echinospica, assembly GCA_020002185.1. NCBI lineage: Eukaryota > Metazoa > Annelida > Polychaeta > Sabellida > Siboglinidae > Paraescarpia > Paraescarpia echinospica. The sequence continues at coordinate 64,308,036 of CM034538.1, forward strand.
ACATCCCATGGCTCGTCGAGTAAAATAGCATACGGCTGAACAGTCTTCTAGAGAATCCGCCGGAACGCATCAAAACAATCAACAAGTTTCATGATTATTTTCAATCAACCAACATAGCTGTTAGCGTGTCTACTCAATACTGCATGTGACACATATCAGTGTATAAAGACGTATGGACGTACGCACGCGTAAGCACGCGCACACACGCACACACGCGCACATGCGCACACGCGCACACGCACACATGCATACACGCACACATGCACACGCGCACACGCGCACACGCGCACACGCGCACACACAATCATTTACTTTAATTAACGCATGAGTGGGAGTTCGAACATACTATGCCGCCAATATTTCCACAACTTCTTTAGAATCCATTCGCAGATTTAGTTAGAATCCATGAGCGTCAAGACCATCTCCGCAGCTATTAACGTCTGCCACCCCCCACAATATTTGAAACTTGCACATCCCCCGGACGTTCCCCCGACGTTCCCGTTGCCGCCGAAAAAGCAATTTAAAAAATAGAATGACGCTACGTAGTCCAAGAACTTATCGTAGACACGACGAGGTTATTAATAAATACCATCACTCTGGGATCAACAGCTTTGTTATAATCGTTATGTAGGTATAACCAAGATATCACCTCCTCACGTAAAGTTTAGTGTAGCTTGTCTGGATACCCCAAAACCGAGATGTACTTCATGGATATAATATATTTATGTATATTCAATTTCTACGTGTTAGTGGCCATCCATAAAGTACATCTCGCTTGGTGGGAGGTTTTGGGGTATCCGGACAAGCTATATATATATATATATATATATATATATTTATATATATATATATATACATATATATGTGCATATATTTATATATATATATATATGTGTGTGTGTATGCATAGCCGTAAAGTTTAGTATAGCTTATGTAGTATAGTATGTACACCCTCTCCAACCCTACGGTGTACCAATGTGCACCCTCTCCAGACCCACGGTGTACCAATGTACACCCTCTCCAACCCTATGGTGTACCAATGTACACCCTCTCCAACCCTACGGTGTACCAATGTACACCCTCTCCAGATCCACGGTGTACAGTGTACACCCTCTCCAACCCCACGGCGTACCAATGTACACCCTCTCCAACCCTACGGTGTACCAATGTACACCCTCTCCAGACCCATGGTGTACCAGTGTACACCCTCTCCAACATTACGGTGTACCAATGTACACCCTCTCCAGCCCTACTGTGTACCAATGTGCACCCTCTCCAACTCCACGGTGTACAAATGTACACCCTCTCCAACCCTATGGTGTACCAATGTACAAACTCTCCAACCCCATGGCGTACCAATGTAACCCTCTCCAACCCTACGGTGTACCAATGTACATCCTCTCCAGACCCACGGTGTACCAGTGTACACCCTCTCCAACCCTACGGTGTCCCAATGTACACCCTCTCCAGCCCTACGGTGTACCAATGTACACCCTCTCCAGACCCACGGTGTACCAGTGTACACCCTCTCCAACCCCACGGCTTACCAATGTACACCCTCTCCAGACCCACGGTGTCCCAATGTACACCCTCTCCAGCCCTACGGTGTACCAATGTACACCCTCTCCAGACCCACGGTGTACCAGTGTACACCCTCTCCAACCCCACGGCGTACCAATGTACACCCTCTCCAACCCTACGGTGTACCAATGTACACCCTCTCCAGACCCACGGTGTTCCAGTGTACACCCTCTCCAACCCTACGGTGTACCAATGTGCACCCTCTCCAACTCCACGGTGTACAAATGTACACCCTCTCCAACCCTATGGTGTACCAATGTACACCCTCTCCAACCCCACGGTGTATCAATGTACACCCTCCCAAACCCTATTGTGTACCAATGTACACCCTCTCCAACTCCACGATTTATCAATGTACACCCTCCCCAACCCTACGGTGTACCAATGTAACCCTCTCCAACCCCATGGTGTATCAATGTACACCCTCTCCAACCCCATGGTGTACCAATGTACACCCTCTTCAACCCCACGGTATATCAATGTACACCCTCTCCAACCCCACGGTGTATCAATGTACACCCTCTCCAACCCCACGGTGTATCAATGTACACCCTCCCCAACCCTACTGTGTACCAATGTACACCCTCTCCAACCCCACGGTGTATCAATGTACACCCTCCCCAACCCCACGGTGTGTCAATGTTTTGCAATCAAGTGGTGCGCTTAAATATAAACAATGTAACAACTGTGTGGGTTAATCATTAGGGTGTTAGAAAATAGCTCGTTGTTGGGTAGAGTACAATAGGGGTGTTTAAGCCTCGAGTATCGCATGCATGCACTTTTACGAATAGGTGTGTCATTGAGGTAAATATTCACTACCCATATATCTACTGACGACCTCGTTTAACTCACATACACGGTGTGACAAGTACTTTTTGAAAGGCTCAACGTTATTTACAATCATAAATAAGAATAAAACTTGTGAAATTATTTGTTGTGTTATAACACCTTTAGGGGAATCGTTAGCAGCCTTCAAACAGCTGAGGAAAATTTGGAACAACAAGAAATTTATCTTGAAATCTAAACTCCGCTTTTATAACTCAAACGTTATACCAACCCTCCATTATGGATGTGAAACATGGCAGCTAAAACAAGCCAAAAAACAAAATTGATGCATTCGACACTAAATGCCTGCGAAAGATCTTGACATACACTGGGGCGACCACGTGACGAATATAGATGTCCGGATACGATCAGGACAACCTCTGGCATAATATACTATCTGCAGAAGACGAATAAGCTGTCTCGGCCATATCACAAGGCTCCCACCTACTAGACCTGCCCAACAAGCGCTATGGTGGATTCCTGCTGGCTAGAGAAAGAGGGGACATGGCATATATATAATTTATATGGTTATTTGTGTCGACTGATTTGCATTTGCGTAGTAGACACCCTGAATGCGCTGTAGGCGAACCGCGACGAATAACAAGTATTCTTGGTAATTGGACTAAATATAAAAGAAAGTGGTTTGTGGTTTAAACATAATGTTACCCACGCATGACATATGGTCTAGTTAAAACAGTTACGCAGCCTTGAACTAATAATCGGACGAGAATTTTGTTCACAACATTGTCATTGCGTGCAAGTATCCTTTATTGCTCTAGTGAAAACACGTGCGCAAGTTTGACTTCGTAATCTGATGTGAACGATTACTGCGGACCTTATGTTGTCACAATTTTGAACTTATCGGACTTATGTCTTGTGTCCTGTGGACAAAGTATCCAGGGGTCAGGATACCCCGCCTATTCCCTTCCCGCCACGGTAACTGGCCCATCCTCTCACTCTTCTCTCTCTGCTGTCCACCATGTTCAATGATGACACCATGTAGGGGGGGTCCTCATGCTTTGCTCTTCGGTGAGAGTCTTATTTGTGCGACCTCTGCCGCAGTCGTCACAGAAGACGGCAGGTACAAGAAGCACCCAGAAGGCCATGCCGACGATCGTGGTCATGTTGATATTTTGGTCTTAACTTTTCTTCTATGTGTATCTGCTGTGTATGGCCCACCTCCACTGTTGGCAGTCCCGTGCAGTTGATTCCCACATGTCTACAGGGATGTGTGTGGCTTTTAGGTGTCTTTTAACCACATCTTTGTACCTCAAGCGTTGTCCACCACGAAAGTGTTTCCAGTTGGATAACTCGCCATGGAACACAGCCTTTGGGAGTCTGTTGCTGCTCATTCGGGTGACATGTCCAGTCCAGCGAAATTGGAATGCAGTCAGAATGGCTTCTATATTTGACACATTGGCCTATTTAAACATTTCTACATTTGAAATGTGATATTTTCGTGAGATCCGAAGGAGTTAGCTTTGATGCCGGAGATGCGCTTGTAAAAGTTTTCTGATGTGCCAATATGTATGTCTCACCTCAGTACAGTAGTGTTGAAAGTACAATCGCCGTGTACACCTTGCACTTTGTGGAGATTGTTGTGCCACGTTGTGACCATACGCGTTTCCATATTCAAGAATCCTCCAAAAGCTACCGAGGCAGCATGTTTGCGGTTGTTAATGTCCATATCAATGGTGTGGTCAGATGAAGAACTTCAAGTATGTGAAGTTCTTGACTGACTTTAGTGAGATGCAATATATTTTATGTGTGGATCAATTGAAGTGTGTCCTTGTGTGGGTTGGTAGAGTGTCACAGTTTTCTTTGTACTGCTTGTAACGTCCAAACAAAGTTGCAGCTTATTCAAGTGTAGGATCTAAATTTGTTACTGTATGTATGTATCAACTACAGTGTTTTCATGCAATAATGTTTTCAAATATAGACATGAAACTACATAATGTTTGTATAGAATACTTTCAAAAACATATTGGTTGTTGTTGTTGTTATTTTCTGGGTTTTGCCTTATTGATTTTATAAAGAGAACGCTATCTCGGTAGTTTTATCCCACGGTATTGAGCCAGTGTATTTATGACTGTACCGGTGCATCCGGTATGAAGGCAATAACATTTAAAACTTTTGGTAGAACACATGCCGAAATCGATAAATGGTGTTATAACACAAAAATAAATTTCACAAGTTTTATTCTTATTTATGATTATCAGTAAAGTTCAGCGTTTCAAAAAGGACTTGTCACACCGTGATAACGAACAATGTGACTTATTATTAGGCAGTGGACGTGCATACGTGCATACGTGCATACGTGCACGACTTGTATGCACTCGTCATCGCTTACATCATTACGCGCCTATGAACGGGCTGGTCCCGGAGATATGGCGCTATAGAAATGCTAGTAATAATAATAATAATACTGACTGCAGGGCGTTTCGTGATAAAGCACTGGAGGGCAAACTTTCTAAAGGGCACATCCGGTGGTAAAAGCACAGTTTCAGGACTAATTTCAGTTAATTATTGTCCCGATTATATGCACGCGCTCACTCACGCACACACGTACGCACACTCACACGCACACGCACACACACACACACACACACACACACACACACACACACACACACACACACACACACACACACACAATTGAAGTATACGTTATTGAACTGTGCCTTTTTGAAATATGGGAAGACAAAACAAAAATCAGAAGAAAAAAACTCAACGCAAGAATCTCACCAAAATGTCACCGGAATAATAATTGTGCAAAGGTACATTACATAACATTTAAAGAATTGTCGTTGCTGTCGATACCTTTCAGTTGTGACAACTCAAAAAACAGATCAAACGCTGATGTCTAATCACCTTGTCTATCAAATCAAGCCGTGTCTCCGCTGCCTTTCAACTGCTGCCGGACTCTCTGAATCTGGTGTTAACGGTAAACGATGATGAACTACTGGACCACAAAACTCTTGTTTAGAGTAAGGGCAACATTGCATTCAATTGTTTCATCATCCTGTGGTAGCGACTGCTTGAAGGCATGGGTCGCCAAGCACATCCCGTGACCAGAATTTGGGTCGCAGCCAAAAATAAATAAAAACCGCTGCCTTATGTTGTACAAACAGGAGTTGCATAGATGGGAAATATACTGGCGAAAATCGAAGAGACTGTTAAAGACAACACCTAGATTACGAACAGCATCTGACAGTCATGCGTATACGACTCAAGCTCACCCGAAGGTGGTCGATGACCCTGTCTCGTTGATGTTTTTTGCCAATAGTAATTAGGTCTGTTTTATCTGGATGTAGCTTCAAATTTAGTTCGATGTTTTAAACAACGATTTTCATTGGATAGCCGCGACCGAGTTGGCGGGTTTTGCACAATGACATTGCCTTAATTTTTGTTGAGCGGCCCCACTTAAAACACATCGAAATTGTCAATATCATACTTCATGGTTTAAGGTGTAGATGCTAAGGGAAGGATATTTGATCTTTTGCGACGTGTTTCTTGTCCATTCTAAGCTTTCGTTGCGTTATACAATAAAATAGGTTCAACGTTTTGCATTGACTTTGTATCAGCCTTCTCCGATCAGAAACGATCAGATCATAACCGGAACTTCGAATAAAATGACGTGTGGCCGCAGTGACAATGCGGATTACTACGTTAGTAGAATCTACGCGGCTGAGTAATATATATTGGCCCGTCAAATAGCCTTGTATACGGCTGAACAGTCTGTTTGTAGAACTAATGACCCAGCTATCAGATAGACAGCTTACTGACATCCGTCCAGCGAGATCGCTAACACGTCAAGTCAAGATTAAATTTGACAGTTCTGATGTATATTCATATTGCTGTCATATGACACCCAAATAATATCACATACACTTACGCTCGCACGCACGCACGCACACACGAACACACATACACACGCGCGCGCGCTCACACACACTCATATTCGGGCGCACACGCACACACACATATATACATACATCTACACTCACATAAGTGCGCGTGCACACACACATGCACGCACGCACACACACACTCGCACATACACAAACAAACACACACGCACGCATGCACACGCACGCACTCACGAACGAACGACGCACGCATGGATGCACGCACACATACACACACGCGCGCGCACGCACGCACGCACGCATACATAAATACTGCAATTTTTCGAGGAATGTCATAATGCATCCATAAATTTGATGTTAACAAGTTTCGGCGTTAGGGTAATTTGTTCAAGGCTACATAAGATGTGGACCAGGCACAGTATGCCACGAGAACGCTGACACCAAACAAATAAATGGTTGTCGATATTACGTACGAAAATTATGATCCATAAGTAAAAACGAATTGTTATAACATCTCATTTCTCGTTGATCGGAAACAATAGGGGCGGATAATTCGCCAGTAATTATGTTTGTAATGTGACCGGGCATAACATAAATGAACGTAATCGCGTGTTATTATGGTCAATTGCGATATATAGAGGCTTACGGTGTCCCAATGTACACCCTCTCCAGCCCTACGGTGTACCAATGTAAACCCTCTCCAGACCCACGGTGTACCAGTGTACACCCTCTCCAACCCCACGGCGTACCAATGTACACCCTCTCCAGACCCACGGTGTACCGGTGTACACCCTCTCCAACCCTACGGTGTCCCAATGTACACCCTCTCCAGCCCTATGGTGTACCAATGTACACCCTCTCCAGACCCACGGTGTACCAGTGTACACCCTCTTCAACCCCACGGCGTACCAATGTACACCCTCTCCAAACCTACGGTGTACCAATGTACATCCTCTCCAGACCCACGGTGTACCAGTGTACACCCTCTCCAACCCTACGGTGTACCAATGTGCACCCTCTCCAACTCCACGGTGTACAAATGTACACCCTCTCCAACCCTATGGTGTACCAATGTACAAACTCTCCAACCCCACGGCGTACCAATGTAGACCATCTCCAACCCTACGGTGTACCAATGTACACCCTCTCCAGACCCACGGTGTACCAGTGTACACCCTCTCCAACCCTACGGTGTACTAATGTACATCCTCTCCAACCCCATGGTGTACCAATGTACACCCTCTTCAACACCACGGTGTATCAATGTACACCCTCCCAAACCCTATTGTGTACCAATGTACACCCTCTCCAACCCCACGGTGTATCAATGTACACCCTCCCCAACCCTACGGTGTACCAATGTAACCCTCTCCAACCCCATGGTGTATCAATGTACACCCTCTCCAACCCCATGGTGTACCAATGTACACCCTCTTCAACCCCACGGTATATCAATGTACACCCTCTCCAACCCCACGGTGTATCAATGTACACCCTCTCCAACCCCACGGTGTATCAATGTACACCCTCCCCAACCCTACTGTGTACCAATGTACACCCTCTCCAACCCCACGGTGTATCAATGTACATCCTCCCCAACCCCACGGTGTGTCAATGTTTTGCAATCAAGTGGTGCGTTTAAATATAAACAATGTAACAACTGTGTGGGTTAATCATTAGGGTGTTAGAAAATAGCTCGTTGTTGGGTAGAGTACAATAGGGGTGTTTAAGCCTCGAGTATCGCATGCATGCACTTTTACGAATAGGTGTGTCATTGAGGTAAATATTCACCACCCATATATCTACTGACGACCTCGATTAATTCACATACACGGTGTGACAAGTACTTTTTGAAAGGCTCAACGTTATTTATAATCATAAATAAGAATAAAACTTGTGAAATTATTTGTTGTGTTATAACACCTTTAGGGGAATCGTCAGCAGCCTTCAAACAGCTGAGGAAAATTTGGAACAACAAGAAATTTATCTTGAAATCTAAACTCCGCTTTTATAACTCAAACGTTATACCAACCCTCCATTATGGATGTGAAACATGGCAGCTAAAACAAGCCAAAAAACAAAATTGATGCATTCGACACTAAATGCCTGCGAAAGATCTTGACATACACTGGGGCGACCACGTGACGAATATAGATGTCCGGGTACGATCAGGACAACCTCTGGCATAATATACTATCTGCAGAAGACGAATAAGCTGTCTCGGCCATATCACAAGGCTCCCACCTACTAGACCTGCCCAACAAGCGCTATGGTGGATTCCTGCTGGCTAGAGAAAGAGGGGACATGGCATATATATAATTTATATGGTTATTTGTGTCGACTGATTTGCATTTGCGTAGTAGACACCCTGAATGCGCTGTAGGCGAACCGCGACGAATAACAAGTATTCTTGGTAATTGGACTAAATATAAAAGAAAGTGGTTTGTGGTTTAAACATAATGTTACCCACGCATGACATATGGTCTAGTTAAAACAGTTACGCAGCCTTGAACTAATAATCGGACGAGAGCGATTACACAAGAACTAATTTTGTTCACAACATTGTCATTGCGTGCAAGTATCCTTTATTGCTCTAGTGAAAACACGTGCGCAAGTTTGACTTCGTAATCTGATGTGAACGATTACTGCGGACCTTATGTTGTCACAATTTTGAACTTATCGGACTTATGTCTTGTGTCCTGTGGACAAAGTATCCAGGGATCAGAATACCCCGCCTATTCCCTTCCCGCCACGGTAACTGGCCCATCCTCTCACTCTTCTCTCTCTGCTGTCCACCATGTTCAATGATGACACCATGTAGGGGGGGGGGTGGTCCTCATGCTTTGCTCTTCGGTGAGAGTCTTATTTGTGCGACCTCTGCCGCAGTCGTCACAGAAGACGGTAGGTACAAGAAGCACCCAGAAGGCCATGCCGACGATCGTGGTCATGTTGATATTTTGGTCTTAACTTTTCTTCTATGTGTATCTGCTGTGTATGGCCCACCTCCACTGTTGGCAGTCCCGTGCAGTTGATTCCCACATGTCTACAGGGATGTGTGTGGCTTTTAGGTGTCTTTTAACCACATCTTTGTACCTCAAGCGTTGTCCACCACGAAAGTGTTTCCAGTTGGATAACTCGCCATGGAACACAGCCTTTGGGAGTCTGTTGCTGCTCATTCGGGTGACATGTCCAGTCCAGCGAAATTGGAATGCAGTCAGAATGGCTTCTATATTTGACACATTGGCCTATTTAAACATTTCTACATTTGAAATGTGATATTTTCGTGAGATCCGAAGGAGTTAGCTTTGATGCCGGAGATGCGCTTGTAAAAGTTTTCTGATGTGCCAATATGTATGTCTCACCTCAGTACAGTAGTGTTGAAAGTACAATCGCCGTGTACACCTTGCACTTTGTGGAGATTGTTGTGCCACGTTGTGACCATACGCGTTTCCATATTCAAGAATCCTCCAAAAGCTACCGAGGCAGCATGTTTGCGGTTGTTAATGTCCATATCAATGGTGTGGTCAGATGAAGAACTTCAAGTATGTGAAGTTCTTGACTGACTTTAGTGAGATGCAATATATTTTATGTGTGGATCAATTGAAGTGTGTCCTTGTGTGGGTTGGTAGAGTGTCACAGTTTTCTTTGTACTGCTTGTAACGTCCAAACAAAGTTGCAGCTTATTCAAGTGTAGGATCTAAATTTGTTACTGTATGTATGTATCAACTACAGTGTTTTCATGCAATAATGTTTTCAAATATAGACATGAAACTACATAATGTTTGTATAGAATACTTTCAAAAACATATTGGTTGTTGTTGTTGTTATTTTCTGGGTTTTGCCTTATTGATTTTATAAAGAGAACGCTATCTCGGTAGTTTTATCCCACGGTATTGAGCCAGTGTATTTATGACTGTACCGGTGCATCCGGTATGAAGGCAATAACATTTAAAACTTTTGGTAGAACACATGCCGAAATCGATAAATGGTGTTATAACACAAAAATAAATTTCACAAGTTTTATTCTTATTTATGATTATCAGTAAAGTTCAGCGTTTCAAAAAGGACTTGTCACACCGTGATAACGAACAATGTGACTTATTATTAGGCAGTGGACGTGCATACGTGCATACGTGCATACGTGCACGACTTGTATGCACTCGTCATCGCTTACATCATTACGCGCCTATGAACGGGCTGGTCCCGGAGATATGGCGCTATAGAAATGCTAGTAATAATAATAATAATACTGACTGCAGGGCGTTTCGTGATAAAGCACTGGAGGGCAAACTTTCTAAAGGGCACATCCGGTGGTAAAAGCACAGTTTCAGGACTAATTTCAGTTAATTATTGTCCCGATTATATGCACGCGCTCACTCACGCACACACGTACGCACACTCACACGCACACGCACACACACACACACACACACACACACACACACACACACACACACACACACACACACACACACACAATTGAAGTATACGTTATTGAACTGTGCCTTTTTGAAATATGGGAAGACAAAACAAAAATCAGAAGAAAAAAACTCAACGCAAGAATCTCACCAAAATGTCACCGGAATAATAATTGTGCAAAGGTACATTACATAACATTTAAAGAATTGTCGTTGCTGTCGATACCTTTCAGTTGTGACAACTCAAAAAACAGATCAAACGCTGATGTCTAATCACCTTGTCTATCAAATCAAGCCGTGTCTCCGCTGCCTTTCAACTGCTGCCGGACTCTCTGAATCTGGTGTTAACGGTAAACGATGATGAACTACTGGACCACAAAACTCTTGTTTAGAGTAAGGGCAACATTGCATTCAATTGTTTCATCATCCTGTGGTAGCGACTGCTTGAAGGCATGGGTCGCCAAGCACATCCCGTGACCAGAATTTGGGTCGCAGCCAAAAATAAATAAAAACCGCTGCCTTATGTTGTACAAACAGGAGTTGCATAGATGGGAAATATACTGGCGAAAATCGAAGAGACTGTTAAAGACAACACCTAGATTACGAACAGCATCTGACAGTCATGCGTATACGACTCAAGCTCACCCGAAGGTGGTCGATGACCCTGTCTCGTTGATGTTTTTTGCCAATAGTAATTAGGTCTGTTTTATCTGGATGTAGCTTCAAATTTAGTTCGATGTTTTAAACAACGATTTTCATTGGATAGCCGCGACCGAGTTGGCGGGTTTTGCACAATGACATTGCCTTAATTTTTGTTGAGCGGCCCCACTTAAAACACATCGAAATTGTCAATATCATACTTCATGGTTTAAGGTGTAGATGCTAAGGGAAGGATATTTGATCTTTTGCGACGTGTTTCTTGTCCATTCTAAGCTTTCGTTGCGTTATACAATAAAATAGGTTCAACGTTTTGCATTGACTTTGTATCAGCCTTCTCCGATCAGAAACGATCAGATCATAACCGGAACTTCGAATAAAATGACGTGTGGCCGCAGTGACAATGCGGATTACTACGTTAGTAGAATCTACGCGGCTGAGTAATATATATTGGCCCGTCAAATAGCCTTGTATACGGCTGAACAGTCTGTTTGTAGAACTAATGACCCAGCTATCAGATAGACAGCTTACTGACATCCGTCCAGCGAGATCGCTAACACGTCAAGTCAAGATTAAATTTGACAGTTCTGATGTATATTCATATTGCTGTCATATGACACCCAAATAATATCACATACACTTACGCTCGCACGCACGCACGCACACACGAACACACATACACACGCGCGCGCGCTCACACACACTCATATTCGGGCGCACACGCACACACACATATATACATACATCTACACTCACATAAGTGCGCGTGCACACACACATGCACGCACGCACACACACACTCGCACATACACAAACAAACACACACGCACGCATGCACACGCACGCACTCACGAACGAACGACGCACGCATGGATGCACGCACACATACACACACGCGCGCGCACGCACGCACGCACGCATACATAAATACTGCAATTTTTCGAGGAATGTCATAATGCATCCATAAATTTGATGTTAACAAGTTTCGGCGTTAGGGTAATTTGTTCAAGGCTACATAAGATGTGGACCAGGCACAGTATGCCACGAGAACGCTGACACCAAACAAATAAATGGTTGTCGATATTACGTACGAAAATTATGATCCATAAGTAAAAACGAATTGTTATAACATCTCATTTCTCGTTGATCGGAAACAATAGGGGCGGATAATTCGCCAGTAATTATGTTTGTAATGTGACCGGGCATAACATAAATGAACGTAATCGCGTGTTATTATGGTCAATTGCGATATATAGAGGCTTACGGTGTCCCAATGTACACCCTCTCCAGCCCTACGGTGTACCAATGTAAACCCTCTCCAGACCCACGGTGTACCAGTGTACACCCTCTCCAACCCCACGGCGTACCAATGTACACCCTCTCCAGACCCACGGTGTACCGGTGTACACCCTCTCCAACCCTACGGTGTCCCAATGTACACCCTCTCCAGCCCTATGGTGTACCAATGTACACCCTCTCCAGACCCACGGTGTACCAGTGTACACCCTCTTCAACCCCACGGCGTACCAATGTACACCCTCTCCAAACCTACGGTGTACCAATGTACATCCTCTCCAGACCCACGGTGTACCAGTGTACACCCTCTCCAACCCTACGGTGTACCAATGTGCACCCTCTCCAACTCCACGGTGTACAAATGTACACCCTCTCCAACCCTATGGTGTACCAATGTACAAACTCTCCAACCCCACGGCGTACCAATGTAGACCATCTCCAACCCTACGGTGTACCAATGTACACCCTCTCCAGACCCACGGTGTACCAGTGTACACCCTCTCCAACCCTACGGTGTACTAATGTACATCCTCTCCAACCCCATGGTGTACCAATGTACACCCTCTTCAACACCACGGTGTATCAATGTACACCCTCCCAAACCCTATTGTGTACCAATGTACACCCTCTCCAACCCCACGGTGTATCAATGTACACCCTCCCCAACCCTACGGTGTACCAATGTAACCCTCTCCAACCCCATGGTGTATCAATGTACACCCTCTCCAACCCCATGGTGTACCAATGTACACCCTCTTCAACCCCACGGTATATCAATGTACACCCTCTCCAACCCCACGGTGTATCAATGTACACCCTCTCCAACCCCACGGTGTATCAATGTACACCCTCCCCAACCCTACTGTGTACCAATGTACACCCTCTCCAACCCCACGGTGTATCAATGTACATCCTCCCCAACCCCACGGTGTGTCAATGTTTTGCAATCAAGTGGTGCGTTTAAATATAAACAATGTAACAACTGTGTGGGTTAATCATTAGGGTGTTAGAAAATAGCTCGTTGTTGGGTAGAGTACAATAGGGGTGTTTAAGCCTCGAGTATCGCATGCATGCACTTTTACGAATAGGTGTGTCATTGAGGTAAATATTCACCACCCATATATCTACTGACGACCTCGATTAATTCACATACACGGTGTGACAAGTACTTTTTGAAAGGCTCAACGTTATTTATAATCATAAATAAGAATAAAACTTGTGAAATTATTTGTTGTGTTATAACACCTTTAGGGGAATCGTCAGCAGCCTTCAAACAGCTGAGGAAAATTTGGAACAACAAGAAATTTATCTTGAAATCTAAACTCCGCTTTTATAACTCAAACGTTATACCAACCCTCCATTATGGATGTGAAACATGGCAGCTAAAACAAGCCAAAAAACAAAATTGATGCATTCGACACTAAATGCCTGCGAAAGATCTTGACATACACTGGGGCGACCACGTGACGAATATAGATGTCCGGGTACGATCAGGACAACCTCTGGCATAATATACTATCTGCAGAAGACGAATAAGCTGTCTCGGCCATATCACAAGGCTCCCACCTACTAGACCTGCCCAACAAGCGCTATGGTGGATTCCTGCTGGCTAGAGAAAGAGGGGACATGGCATATATATAATTTATATGGTTATTTGTGTCGACTGATTTGCATTTGCGTAGTAGACACCCTGAATGCGCTGTAGGCGAACCGCGACGAATAACAAGTATTCTTGGTAATTGGACTAAATATAAAAGAAAGTGGTTTGTGGTTTAAACATAATGTTACCCACGCATGACATATGGTCTAGTTAAAACAGTTACGCAGCCTTGAACTAATAATCGGACGAGAGCGATTACACAAGAACTAATTTTGTTCACAACATTGTCATTGCGTGCAAGTATCCTTTATTGCTCTAGTGAAAACACGTGCGCAAGTTTGACTTCGTAATCTGATGTGAACGATTACTGCGGACCTTATGTTGTCACAATTTTGAACTTATCGGACTTATGTCTTGTGTCCTGTGGACAAAGTATCCAGGGATCAGAATACCCCGCCTATTCCCTTCCCGCCACGGTAACTGGCCCATCCTCTCACTCTTCTCTCTCTGCTGTCCACCATGTTCAATGATGACACCATGTAGGGGGGGGGGGTGGTCCTCATGCTTTGCTCTTCGGTGAGAGTCTTATTTGTGCGACCTCTGCCGCAGTCGTCACAGAAGACGGTAGGTACAAGAAGCACCCAGAAGGCCATGCCGACGATCGTGGTCATGTTGATATTTTGGTCTTAACTTTTCTTCTATGTGTATCTGCTGTGTATGGCCCACCTCCACTGTTGGCAGTCCCGTGCAGTTGATTCCCACATGTCTACAGGGATGTGTGTGGCTTTTAGGTGTCTTTTAACCACATCTTTGTACCTCAAGCGTTGTCCACCACGAAAGTGTTTCCAGTTGGATAACACGCCATGGAACACAGCCTTTGGGAGTCTGTTGCTGCTCATTCGGGTGACATGTCCAGTCCAGCGAAATTGGAATGCAGTCAGAATGGCTTCTATATTTGACACATTGGCCTATTTAAACATTTCTACATTTGAAATGTGATATTTTCGTGAGATCCGAAGGAGTTAGCTTTGATGCCGGAGATGCGCTTGTAAAAGTTTTCTGATGTGCCAATATGTATGTCTCACCTCAGTACAGTAGTGCTGAAAGTACAATCGCCGTGTACACCTTGCACTTTGAGGAGATTGTTGTGCCACGTTGTGACCATACGCGTTTCCATATTCAAGAATCCTCCAAAAGCTACCGAGGCAGCATGTTTGCGGTTGTTAATGTCCATATCAATGGTGTGGTCAGATGAAGAACTTCAAGTATGTGAAGTTCTTGACTGACTTTAGTGAGATGCAATATATTTTATGTGTGGATCAATTGAAGTGTGTCCTTGTGTGGGTTGGTAGAGTGTCACAGTTTTCTTTGTACTGCTTGTAACGTCCAAACAAAGTTGCAGCTTATTCAAGTGTAGGATCTAAATTTGTTACTGTATGTATGTATCAACTACAGTGTTTTCATGCAATAATGTTTTCAAAAAATATAGACATGAAACTACATAATGTTTGTATAGAATACTTTCAAAAACATATTGGTTGTTGTTGTTATTTTCTGGGTTTTGCCTTATTGATTTTACAAAGAGAACGCTATCTCGGTAGTTTTATCCCACGGTATTGAGCCAGTGTATTTATGACTGTACCGTTGCATCCGGTATGAAGGCAATAACATTTAAAACTTTTGGTAGAACACATGCCGAAATCGATAAATGGTGTTATAACACAAAAATAAATTTCACAAGTTTTATTCTTATTTATGATTATCAGTAAAGTTCAGCGTTTCAAAAAGGACTTGTCACACCGTGATAACGAACAATGTGACTTATTATTAGGCAGTGGACGTGCATACGTGCATACGTGCACGACTTGTATGCACTCGTCATCGCTTACATCATTACGCGCCTGGGAACGGGCTGGTCCCGGAGATATGGCGCTATAGAAATGCTAGTAATAATAATAATAATACTGACTGCAGGGCGTTTCGTGATAAAGCACTGGAGGGCAAACTTTCTAAAGGGCACATCCGGTGGTAAAAGCACAGTTTCAGGACTAATTTCATTTAATTATTGTCCCGATTATATGCACGCGCTCACTCACGCACACACGTACGCACACTCACACGCGCACACACACACACACACACACACACACACACACACACACACACACACACACACACACACACACACACAATTGAAGTATACGTTATTGAACTGTGCCTTTTTGAAATATGGGAAGACAAAACAAAAATCAGAAGAAAAAAACTCAACGCAAGAATCTCACCAAAATGTCACCGGAATAATAATTGTGCAAAGGTACATTACATAACATTTAAAGAATTGTCGTTGCTGTCGATACCTTTCAGTTGTGACAACTCAAAAAACAGATCAAACGCTGATGACTAATCACCTTGTCTATCAAATCAAGCCGTGTCTCCGCTGCCTTTCAACTGCTGCCGGACTCTCTGAATCTGGTGTTAACGGTAAACGATGATGAACTACTGGACCACAAAACTCTTGTTTAGAGTAAGGGCAACATTGCGTTCAATTGTTTCATCATCCTGTGGTAGCGACTGCTTGAAGGCATGGGTCGCCAAGCACATCCCGTGACCAGAATTTGGGTCACAGCCAAAAATAAATAAAAACCGCTGCCTTATGTTGTACAAACAGGAGTTGCATAGATGGGAAATATACTGGCGAAAATCGAAGAGACTGTTAAAGACAACACCTAGATTACGAACAGCATCTGACAGTCATGCGTATACGACTCAAGCTCACCCGAAGGTGGTCGATGACCCTGTCTCGTTGATGTTTTTTGCCAATAGTAATTAGGTCTGTTTTATCTGGATGTAGCTTCAAATTTAGTTCGATGTTTTAAACAACGATTTTCATTGGATAGCCGCGACCGAGTTGGCGGGTTTTGCACAATGACATTGCCTTAATTTTTGTTGAGCGGCCCCACTGAAAACACATCGAAATTGTCAATATCATACTTCATGGTTTAAGGTGTAGATGCTAAGGGAAGGATATTTGATCTTTTGCGACGTGTTTCTTGTCCATTCTAAGCTTTCGTTGCGTTATACAATAAAATAGGTTCAACGTATTGCATTGACTTTGTATCAGCCTTCTCCGATCAGAAACGATCAGATCATAACCGGAACTTCGAAAAAAATGACGTGTGGCCGCAGTGACGATGCGGATTACTACGTTAGTAGAATCTACGCGGCTGAGTAATATATATTGGCCCGTCAAATAGCCTTGTATACGGCTGAACAGTCTGTTTGTAGAACTAATGACCCAGCTATCAGATAGACAGCTTACTGACATCCGTCCAGCGAGATCGCTAACACGTCAAGTCAAGATTAAATTTGACAGTTCTGATGTATATTCATATTGCTGTCATATGACACCCAAATAATATCACATCCACTTACGCTCGCACGCACGCACGCACGCGCACACGAACACACATACACACGCGCGCGCGCTCACACACACTCATATTCGGGCGCACACGCACACACACATATATACATACATCTACACTCACATAAGTGCGCGTGCACACACACATGCACGCACGCACACACACACTCGCACATACACAAACAAACACACACGCACGCATGCACACGCACGCACTCACGAACGAACGACGCACGCATGGATGCACGCACACATACACACACGCGCGCGCACGCACGCACGCATACATAAATACTGCAATTTTTCGAGGAATGTCATAATGCATCCATAAATTTGATGTTAACAAGTTTCGGCGTTAGGGTAATTTGTTCAAGGCTACATAAGATGTGGACCAGGCACAGTATGCCACGAGAACGCTGACACCAAACAAATAAATGGTTGTCGATATTACGTACGAAAATTATGATCCATAAGTAAAAACGAATTGTTATAACATCTCATTTCTAGTTGATCGGAAACAATAGGGGCGGATAATTCGCCAGTAATTATGTTTGTAATGTGACCGGGCATAACATAAATGAACGTAATCGCGTGTTATTATGGTCAATTGCGATATATAGAGGCTCATTTACAGTTCCACTGCAATTACGTGTGGTAACTCTTCCATTGTCGCTGGTTTTGCTATCATTTTAGCATGTAGTGTTTCGTATTATATAAGCAGTCGGCAGTTGACGCTGCCAGCCACATTGTGCCAGGATAGCTGCTGGTTAAGGCTGTGTTTGTTAGATTTACAACTAGACCGAGGCAGTGCACCAGAGAGACGCCATCATGGGCAGTTTGTCCTTTGCATTGGTAAGTACGTATGCATGTCAATGAATGGGTTTACAACTTGCTGTTGTTTCACGCCTCTGAAATCAAATAAAAATACGTTTTTAACAAATATATGACATATTCTTGGAAATTTTGCTGCGGTATAAATGTAGCCATCCGGTCAATGTAAGTACAATGAGACTATGATAGTCTACATTCTGCAAACACACAGGTTTGTCGAATCATGACGTAAGGAGTTCTTTCGCTGGTGTAGTTCTCCTCTTAAAAAACGGATAGAATTTTGTCGATGTGCATTGCTTCATCTGTATTTATTAATAACGATCGACTATTGTATTAAATGCCACCACTGTGCTTGTGTTTCCACAGTGTACGCAATGACGGATGTGTTACTATAACACTAAGAGTACGACTAATGTCATGACATCACCATTCTGGTATCTGAATTACTGTGTTGAACAAAGCTCTACATAACAGTTATTGTAGTGCCACCAGACAGTAAAACAAAGCACTACACACAGTCATTAAAAGAACTTCGATGAAAATCACCGCGATTTCAAAGACGTGTTGTACAAACGAATAGCTGTGGGCACATAACAGCGGACATATCTCAGTGTTACATTTTGGAGGTACACGGCATGCACTGAGAGATGTGGTGTTCAGCAAAGAAGATGTTGATGTCGACGGTGATGAGTTCTGTTTAACATGATTGCATAACGTTGTTGCTTGTGGTATAACTGTGTACATCACCATATACAGTGAGGAATTGTGTGAAGATATTTTGTTCTATAATCGCTGCAATGTTGAATGCGCAGTGGGGTGTAAATATGTGTTGGCTTGATACCACCCTGTCAGACATATCGCATGTTGGTTGGTATTCGTATTTCTGATTTGTAACTCTGTGTAATGTCGTATAGATCCGTTAGCAATGTTCCGTCTGCCTGTAGAGACCTGGCGTTCTTATTCCAATCAAGATCGCTATCTGTGTAGCTACTGGTATCGGAAATTAGCGTATAGCGTCGAAAGAATTGTTCTACGACCGCTATAGTGTGTCTTTATATGACGTACATCAGTGGAAAACATAAGAAAATATGTGCTGTATCAATATAGTTCCTTTTGAACGAATCCGTATTAAATCGGAATATGACCGAGTTCTTCCAGAAATCTGCCAAATACGTGTAGTGTGTCCGTGGCATGTCGGTGTTGGATTAGAACGATTCTGTACACGATGTTTGTTTGTTTGTTACCCTGCAGATGCTCCTGGGAGTATGCGGATCATGTAAGTGACGCACTGTTTGCTTTATTGTGACCATCAGTTAGACATAGGTGGATTGTTGCATGTTTATGAAATACACTAACTATGGACAGTATCTATACAACATTCAGGATGTAACATGTACAATATATCAAAACACTCAGATATTGTGTAAGGATAACTGTATTAACTAAGTACAATGTGCCTGTAAACGTATGTCGGTGTGTGTGTGTATGTGTGTGTGTGTGTGTGTGGGTGGGTGGGTGTATGAGAGAGAGTGTGTAAGAGAGAGAGAGAGAGAGAGAGAGAGAGAGAGAGAGAGAGAGAGAGAGAGAGAGAGAGAGAGAGAGAGAGAGAGAGAGAGAGAGAGTGTGAGTATGGTGGGTGTGTATGTGCGTGCGTGTGTGTGTGTGTGTGTGTGTGTGTGTGTGTGGGTGGGTGTATGTGCGTGTGCGGGAGTGCGCGTGCGTGCGCGTGCGTGTGTGTATTACAATAAGTGTCATCCAAAATGCATACTAGAAACAACAACTTTGATCCCGTACCATCAGAACAATCGGCTTATAAAGCTATATAGCCATGCCCTCATGAAAACAACACAACCAGTAAAATATCTACAGTCATATTTCATATCAAATTATCTTCTAGCACATCTAACACATTGCTAACTTAACGGTTCAAAGATGCGCTGTTGATTTAATACGTCGACTCTAATCACAGAACAATGGACATGTTGCAGATGTCGCAAACGCAGTACTTTCTCCGGAGCAATTGAAAAAAGGTAACGAAATCGTCTTCCCTTTATTTCCAGAATACTAACAATGCTATCAACGTCGTTCAGTACACTGTGTGCGCCGCTTAGCAGATTCCATTTGGGCTCGAGCGAGTTGATTCTACTAACTAAGCAGCTGATTTACTTAATTCCTCTCAACGAACAGCTGAAATAGGGAATGATTTCGGTAGAGCAATTACGAGTATGCTAAACAGCTGATGATCTTAAGGCTATCCGTTATTCTGTTCAATGACGTCCACTGTGTTATCGATTGTTGTATTATAACTGCACAGGCGAGTTGGTAAAGATGACTTCCATGACGTCACATAGCGTAGTCGTTTTATACGGTGTTGCTAATGTTACCCTGTCGATCACTACTTGGTGCATAGTATGCCATACATGGTCGCCGCAATAATTGCGAGATAATTAACTGTACGACCATAGGATCATTATTTGCTATAATTATATACCAGCGCAATTGTGGTATGTGTACTCCTATTAACGGCAAATGAGCCTGGTTATTTATTATGATGTAATAGTTCGTTTTTCAATGATAGCATTGCTCGATGTGTATTAATAATTATAATCATAAAGCAAACAAAATTGCACACCAACACACACACACACACACACACGCACGCACGGAATATATACACGCACAGCGCACGCGTACGCACAAGCATACGCACGCACACAAACACACGCAGGCACACACGACACACACTCATACAGATACACACGTACACGCACGCACGCATGCACCCACACATACACGCCCACACGCACACACGCACACACACACACTGTATTGTGGTTTTCTGTTACATATATTATACCTTCGCACATATGAAGCACAGTCTATACACACATTTAAACAAATTCTAGAATCTACTACTAAGTTGAAATACTATCTCGCGAGCATATTAAAGTAACATTAGGACTGAACACGTTGTTAAATTTAAGCAACGTTTTCAGTATGTAAAAACGCCACCTCCGTATCAAGACCCTACTTCTGTGACACACAGGCAAAAGTGTTGTTATCCTCTTGTTTCCCTCTTGTCAGGGATGAGGCTGGCCTCTATTTCGTTCCACGATTTCAGTTATCCTTTGTTTTCTTCTTTTCCATCACTGATCTTGCACTGCTCTCTCCGCCAACTGTCTCCATTCCTCTCAATCTTTCGCTTTCGTTCTCCACTTCTCTCCCAATCGTTCCAAGTCTCTCTTTACACAGTCCTCACATTGCAATCTAGGCCTTTCTCGCCCCCGTTTCCCCTTCACTCTTCAAAAATCTGTTTGCGTTGCCAGCCGTTCTACACCCATTCTATCCAAATGCCACGTCAGTCGACTCCTTACCAGCTTATTCTTAAAGCTTTACTCCAACCTCTTCTCTCAGTTCCTGCGTTCTTCGCTTGTCACTTCTTTTCACTCCGCAATTCTTCTGACACATTTGTTTTTTCGCAAACCTGTGCCCTCTCTTGTTGTTTCTATGTCATGCAATGCCGTCGTCTCCTTCCCCGTCCGCTACTACTGCCAGATCGTCTGCATACAGTAACTTCCGGAGAATTATCCCTTGTGCCACTCTTTCTGCTTATCAGTTCCACCCCGGCGATAAACAACAGTGGGTTCAGAAAAGTGAGCTCATAAAATGTTAGTGAAATTGTCCCCAGTCCTCCGTGCAAGCTCTGATGGAAATGCAATATGGCTACTGGAAAAATTAACATTGCCAACTTAAAATTAATAATTAATTAATTGAATTAAACATAATAAAGGCAAAACAAGAAACGTTAGCAAAAGCCGTAAAACAAATACCAAACTCGATGATTCCTTTTTTGAATTCGGGAAGATATTATGCATTTCAAAATATATCCTAAAACGAGGTTTCTGCCTCATGAATGGTCATCATTGAGAAGCAACAAATATAATGACGTAAAGAGATGCAGTGCAGGGTAATACATACGTTCAAACATATAGTTAACAAACAAATAAAATACTAATGGAAGATGTAAACACGATGAATAAAACATAAGAAAAAATCAAGAAATACCGATAATAACAGTGGGCACTGTTGTTCCGGCAAAGCTAAATTTTCAGAAATTAACGCCACATGTTGTTTATTAGCATTTTGCCTTCAGGATGCGGCAGCAAGCCGGCCGACATTGTGTTCGTGCTGGACGAGTCTGGCAGCATCTGGGGGCCGCACTTCATGAAGCAGATCGAGTTCGTCAAGGATGTCGTCAGCATCTTCCAGATCGGACCAACCAAGACAAGGATCGGAACGCTGACGTTTAGCTCGAAGAGCCGCGTTATATCTAACATTGACAGGTGAGTTATAATAGTAATAATCACAATAATAACAACAGTAATTTCAGACAAATTCCATTGAGTGTATGTTTATGTGTATGTGTGCGCGCGCGCGCGAGTGTGTATGCGTGTGCGCGTGTATCGTGTGCGTGTTTCTGTTTGTGTGATGGATCGTCTGTTGTAGTATAACACACATCCGCGAGCACACACACACGCACACACAAACATACACACACGCACGCGCATACACGCACGCACGCTCACACGCACGCACACACACGCGTACACACACTTTACTAATCTTTGTTCATTTATGTTATCCGGTCAAGCAAGGTGACTATGCGCAGTTGTGTGTCAATCCATATAGCGTACAGGGGAATGATTTCATGTGTCCCACTT
>CM034538.1:64336257-64343107 GCA_020002185.1 Paraescarpia echinospica
TTGTAGACGCTGAAGCAGGCGACCTTGGCGAAGGGCAACATGAAACTGCTTGTGATCGGCGTGGGTGACCATATCGACCGAGGCGAGCTGAAGGAGATCGCGTCCGATGGTCTTGTCCACTTCGTCGACAGCTACAGCGAACTGTCCAGCCTCGTGGACAACGTCGTCCACAGTCTCTGCGACGGTGGGTGCTTCGCCGGATCATAATTGTCCATGTTGTAATAACGATATTACTACTACTACTGCTACTACAACTAGTACTGCTACTACTATTATTACTACTACTACTACTACAACAACAAATATTACTACTACTAGTATTACTACTACTACCACCCACTACTACTACTACTACTACTACCTACAACTACTACATACTACCTACAACTACTACATACTACTACTACCTACAACTACTACATACTACCTACAACTACTACATACTACCTACAACTACTACATACTACTACTACCTACAACTACTACATACTACCTACAACTACTACATACTACTACTACCTACAACTACTACATACAACTACTACATACTACTACTACCTACAACTATTACATACTACTACTACCTACTAGTTCTACTACTACCAACTACTACTACATACTAGTACTACCTAACTACTACCTACTACTACCTACTACGACTACAACTACATACTACTAACTACTACAACTACTGCTACCTACTACCGGGTAGGCCTACTACTACAGTATTACTACCTACTACTACTACTATCGGGTACTATTACTATAACAACAACTACTACTACTTCTACCTACTACTACGACAACTAATAATAATAATAATAACACTAATACTACAGCGCAGTGGGCAGAGCTTCGGACTCTCAAAAGAGAGAACCCGGGTTAGAAACCTGTGCGGCGGTGTTGAACCTTGAACAAGTTCGATCACTATACGTTGCTCCAGTTCACTCATCTGTATGAATGAGTATCTGGCTATACAGACAGTGGTGGATATTTGTGTACGAATAGTCTTCGCGCATTAATTGCAGCGTGGCTGAATGCTTCCCAAAGAAGTCGAGATGATGTTTCATTGAACAGGTCTGCCAGGGAATAAAGTGCTTTGAGTAGTCCTGGGGACTTAAAACTGCGGTATATAAGAACTTACCTTTACTATCTGACTGACTAATTGACTGACTGACTAACTGACACACGATGCAACAACGGGTGCCAATGAGATTTATAGCCTAAAGTTAGGATTTCGTAATGAACGGAAACGGCATGCGGATGCGGTAAAGCGATCAATACTAGTTTCCTGTAGAAATTAATAGAACCAGTTCCACGTGTACATTGGCGGAGGCATTTTGTTTCACGGTGATGCTGAAAAATCGAATCGCTCCATGTAGATATTCGAATCGTAACCGCACAGGAATCGGATCGGAAATCCCGAGATGTGACGCCACTACAGAGGAATTTCTCATCCCGTATGCCGTTTCTGTACATATGGAATCCTAGCGTTATCTTTATAACATCCGTGTCCTCTCCTTGTGTTATGTTCTCCCTTGATGGTCGGTGATGTTCTGTTGTAGCTCTGAGGAAGGAGGTAATGCCGGAGATCACGCGGGATGAGAATGAGATACTGGGCGTGGCGTGGAAGAAATAAACCAAGATGGATGTCCTTCAACTTGATGCCAAACATTGGCGTCATCTGCGTGGTACTAGACACGTAGTTTGTGCGATTTCTAAACAGAAGACTTCGTCTCGCTGATGACTGTGTTCTGTGCTACGGCTTCGTGTAAGGCCTAGGTCTAGAAAATACCAAGAAAATACTAGAAAATACCAAGCTAAGTAGGCAAAGCATATGTGCAGTTATTTGAACTGCTTGTGGAATTTTTGAAAAGGTGTTATAATAATCCAGTGCGCACGCGTATTCAACATTGTTACCACTGAAGACGTGTACACGACACAATAAAACTGGTTTTAATACAGGTTTTTCTTTTGTTTGTACGAAACGACGACAGTATTCAAGATATTATTCCATAAGTAACATGATATGTCTACCCAGTTGTTAAAGAGAGCAAACACTCGGCACCTATGCAGCATCCGAAAACCAAGAAATGCTTTATGACACAAATAACGTGAACAGTACAAAAACATCGGGACAGTTCCGTGGACATTTCAGATGTTCGCAAAGTCGACAGGTAAAACATAATGCTTAGTGCTGTTTCAAGCCACTACACTCCACCCAAATGCATGGGAGAGGGACCGCTCAAATAGTGTACATGCATGTACGTAAGCGATCACAGGTATTATGTCATCAGAGGTTGGCTACACATATTTTCAGGACACCTGTACGCGCACAATGGATGCTTTAACACGTCTTGGTGTTGTTTATTACGACACCCGCCACCGTTTGTAACAAAATGCAGTTTTTTCATGGAAGTACAAAACATAAAAGTGTATAACGTTACCGGAGTGCTACCAATGCTAATATATTTTCATAAAAAATACAAACGAATGCGGATAATCTTGCTTTCATGACAAATATTCAAACTCCAAATGATAGCATGTTGTATGCATGCAGGCCCGTAGCCAGGGGGGTTCACGTGAACCCCCTTTTTTCTGAACCCCTTTCTCCAAAATGTGAATCTCCCCTCAAAATTGAATCTTTATAATGTGAACCACTAATTGTATTCCATGTTTCTCAGCGTTAACCCTCCCTCCTAAAAGCTGCTGTATAGTATTCAAGCATTACAAGGAATGACAAGAAAGCCTGTTTTGTGCAGATGATAAAGGGAGAACGTACCGTTATCTATTAAGTGATCATCACTGAATGTATGGGAGCCTGGCTGAGAGGCCTGTCCCCAATGCCATTGTGAAAAGGGCAGTTACTAGAGGAATGTGTTTCAAACGACCATTGCACCCAGTTAGCCATGCAGAAGGACTTCTCACTATCCCAGGGTCTCCTGTTATGTAAACGTATGGGGAAACACATACACAAGAAGCCAGTTTTACACCAAACGTAAACTTATGAGTCGTAATTGTAGTCACACAGAGGTTACAGATGCAGACAAAATGCCGGTGAATGAACGGGGTGACGATGATTTAACAATTACGAGCACATAAATTAAGTCGTATAAAATAAATCATTATTTTTCATCAGAACGCTGTTAAACGTGAACGAAAGGTGCGGCTTTTTATATTTAGTATGCTGATTAAAGTAAATACCGACTGTCAAAGAGGCTATTCTCAACAATCAACAACTTAAGATGCGTAGCGAGTGTATTTCTTACAAGCTGCAAACCCGGTAGACAAATTCATCTGACTTAGCACGAATCATTTTCAACTATTGAGCTGGAACGCGAATTTCGCTGAATAATTGTATTTAACCAATACAAAATCAAGTTTAGTTTCACCTATTTTAAAATGCGCATGCTGATGATAAATCGTGTAATAGCGTGGCTGTATGGTTGCCGAAATACTGTGGTTGCTACTTGCATGTTTATAGATCTCAGAAAGGGGAGCCTTATCGCTTATGAGGAGGCAAGAATGTGTGAAGGGCCTTAATTATCAATTATTATGTCCATTTTGTGTTCCGTATAGTTGTAAAATACAGCTCGTGTTTCCTGGAGTCAGTGTGTGTGTGTATAGGATGCGGTACTTGACTGTTTGACCCCTAGAATTTAAATCAAATTCCACAAAAGGACAATAATTTTCTAATCTTCTGTTTACCGGGCATGTTCTATAATGGTTTGTTAATTTACTAACTTAATTGTGTTTATGATAAATTACGGAACTTTTGCACATCAAATCAGATAAATATAATGTGTTAATCGAGTGAAAACCAGATTGTAAATGTCACACTTTAAATGTTTATTCTGACAAATAACTTGGACACACACACACACACACACACACACACACACACACACACACACACACACACATTCCTGCGTGCCTCGTTTATTATATTCTATGATCATATTCAAAACAATTGCACACACGGCGAAGGGTTTCGAGTAAATAGTTCAGTTATATTAATAACAAACTTTCACTGCGTATTGGCTTTTTATGACTACAACCGGGTGTAAATTAGACGTAATCAGGCAAGAAAATGGGATCAATCTCCACAGACCACATACGAGTCCCACTTTGTTTGAAAACACACCTCCAAAACGACCTCGTTGTGGGCCTGCTGGGGATGCTAATGTGGTGGTTGTACATATAAGATGAAATATTATAAGACGAAACCACGTGGTCCACCAATCTCACACCCACTTCATTGTTCTTCCGGTTAGAGACGTAACCTTCTACATTATGAGCCCCCACGTGAACATGTGGGGCCCTCTGCATTGTGAAAAAATATAACCCCATGTGATCTTGTGGCGCCCCTGGAGTCTGAATTGGTAAAAAGTGAACCCCCATTGTGAAAAGCTGGCTACGGGCCTGGCATACATTACACGTTTTTACATTTTACCCAAATTACACCAAACATCATTCGCTATATTTTATTTGGTATCTGAGAAGCACCATTGCTTATCAAATACCTTGCCGGATATATAACCAAAATATGTAGAATGTCAATATCATTGGTCAATATTTGTGAAAACAATGGATAATGTACGAGTACCATATGGATGCCATAACAAACACGAGTACCTCTTTGTTTCAACAAAACCTACATCTTTATAAAACGTGTTTTATCTTCCAACTGGCAATATATCATAAAATATCTTTCAACGTGTACTTTGGACGTACTTTCTTGTGGGTTTCCTTAGTATCAGCTCTGGGTAGGACGTGGGAGACAACACCAACTTCTTTACGATTTTTCTGTAGTCTGCATTTGTATGCCACTAGAGAGCTTGACGAGTTGGAGAAAGAAGACTGTGGCATATGTAATGTCTTTCTTGATGGCTAGACCGACTGTCGTTCACTGCTGCCCAGACATGACAGTGGTCCTTCCCCTGTCCTGCTTCAAACACCTGCCAGGAGTACTTCAGCCCAGAAACTTGCTGCATGCAGAGTTGGCATTGTTCCATGTCTATGTTAGAAACCATACGGTTCTCTGTCTCTTTGTTTGTTTGTGGACCCATCTCTACGTTAATGGGGCTGAAATGTTGTATGTGATTTGAGGTGGTTCATAAATTTAGATTTTTCGAAATTCGTCCGTGGCGGTGGGGATCTCAGTGACAGGTAACTCGGCTAGTAGATGATAAAACTTTGCCATAACTCAATCAAACAAGTTATTTTTTTGTAGTTTGACGTTATCCTTCCCATGAAAGACTCACTTATTCCCATCATTGAAGGGCAAAATGTGTTTTTGACAAATATGAAAAATCATACAATAAGTACTGTAGATGTCTTCAAACTCCAATATTGTATTTTTTCGATTAGCTAACACCAAAGTTATTACACAGAGTAAAGCTACCATGAAGACCACTTCAACCATTTTCATTGCAAACATTATCCTGGTCTATCTGCACTATAAACAAAACAATCTGTATTACGATATCCATACTTTGGTGAATGCTGCCAAATGTACATGGCTATTATATTAGTGCACCTCAACCATACTATTACAAAATAATAACCAAATATGTATACACAACTGCAGAATTCACACAATGTAATAATAAATACATATTACAAACAATACATGGTTTGTCACATTTTCTCTTAAAACTATGTCCCTCTACCACACTGAACATTCACTAAAATATTTACAAGTGAATTGTGTTTAAATGTCATCTCTATATTTCTTCTGAAGATATCAAAAGAGCTGCTTTGAATACAACATTGTATTTGCAAAATAACAGCTCTTTGCTGTGAGACACATTTACTGTATGCATGCTTCATTTCATAAGTACTAATTTGTTGTGCCAACATAGAGTAGTGAAACGTTAACTTTACAACCAAAATTCATAAGAAAGTTGTGATATGTTGTCAGAATTTGTCAAAATGTCACTACATATGCACAAAATGATAATATTAATATTGCTATCATTACGTAATAACAACCATAAATGTATTAACAACATAAATGCTAGAGCATGATGTATATCTACAATGCTAGAGCATGATGTATATCTACAATGCTAGAGCATGATGTATATCTACAATGCTAGAGCATGATGTATATCTATAATGCTAGAGCATGATGTATATCTACAATGCTAGAGCATGATGTATATCTACAATGCTAGAGCATGATGTATATCTACAATGCTAGAGCATGATGTATATCTATAATGCTAGAGCATGATGTATATCTACAATGCTAGAGCATGATGTATATCTACAATGCTAGAGCATGATGTATATCTATAATGCTAGAGCATGATGTATATCTACAATGCTAGAGCATGATGTATATCTACAATGCTAGAGCATGATGTATATCTACAATGCTAGAGCATGATGTATATCTACAATGCTAGAGCATGATGTATATCTATAATGCTAGAGCATGATGTATATCTACAATGCTAGAGCATGATGTATATCTACAATGCTAGAGCATGATGTATATCTACAATGCTAGAGCATGATGTATATCTACAATGCTAGAGCATGATGTATATCTATAATGCTAGAGCATGATGTATATCTATAATGCTAGAGCATGATGTATATCTACAATGCTAGAGCATGATGTATATCTATAATGCTAGAGCATGATGTATATCTACAATGCTAGAGCATGATGTATATCTATAATGCTAGAGCATGATGTATATCTATAATGCTAGAGCATGATGTATATCTACAATGCTAGAGCATGATGTATATCTACAATGCTAGAGCATGATGTATATCTACAATGCTAGAGCATGATGTATATCTACAATGCTAGAGCATGATGTATATCTACAAT
>CM034538.1:64344107-64369228 GCA_020002185.1 Paraescarpia echinospica
TTGATTACCGATTACGTCAGCAGACGTCTCCATTACGTATTGTATCATAGTCCGTTGATCTAGCTTGCCCTTTTATCGTATGTCGATTCCCTATGCAGTGTCTGGTTACATCACTGGCTTATCCCACCCGGCTGATATAATATATATATATATATATATATATATATATATATATATATATCAAACATTTCATATATGTTTTCAGAGAGGAAGAGCACCGCGATAACCACTCCTACTTATTCTGTCACGTGCTACGCGAACTGATTACAACAATACTACCTTATTTATGTTTTCTCTTACCCTGTTGTCGTTTCGACTAGGTATGCGGTGTTTGATTACCGATTACGTCAGCAGACGTCTCCATTACGTATTGTATCATAGTCCGTTGATCTAGCTTGCCCTTTTATCGTATGTCGATTCCCTATGCGGTGTTTGGTTACATCACTGGCTTATCCCACCCGGCTGATATATATATATCAATATATATATATATATATATATATATATATCAAACATTTCATATATGTTTTCAGAGAGGAAGAGCACCGCGATAACCACTCCTACGTATTCTGCCACGTGCTACGTGAACTCCTAGAATCCGTGCCTCCCTTTGATGCAGACCCTGTTCCTGCCCTGATGGAAATCGAAGACTGGGATGCAGAGATCGACGACTGGGAGGCCGAGATCGATCGTTAATTTTTATGTATCATTCGTTAATAATACATGTATACTCGTATATACTCTTGTGTTTCGTTAGTTCTTTCACACACGTACATCCTCTCTCTCTCCTCTCATACACGTACATTCATGCACAACTAATACCTCTCTACACGCCTCGTTATCATTAACAACCTAATCAACTTTCAAACTGTGGTTGTTACTAGTTATCCCCTTAGTACTAATTCTTCATACATACATCACATGTTTTAAAGACCGAGTCGCTAACGGCTGCTTAGCACTAGATGGCACTACGGACGCTTAGGTACACTTCTTTCCGCTAGGAGGCGCAGATCACGTGACTGCTCACTTTGCTCAGGAGGAGGCTCACTTTGCTCAGGGGGGAGGCTTTCGAAACCTCCCGATTATCGCTAAAACTCCTCAAACTACCCCTCCAAATGTGCGAGCATACTACTAACGTTATACCAAAAATAAATTTTAACTAGAGAGGGAGTGGCGGTGGAAACCATTATTGGTGTTGGTGGACACTGGGTGGTTCATTCAATGTTCTTATGGCGTCATTGGAGAGCGACACGCATTGGTCACGAACAGCTCGATGAATGTGTCACGCGCTGTCGTTTCTTTCACTGATCTTATTCTTTGGGTAGTTTTGCCCTTGTACTCAACATCAACTCTTTTTCATGTTTCGTAAGTCACAGTGTCCCCGTCTAGCCTAGCAACTTCTCGGACACTTCCTGCGCTGTGTTTGCTTGGAAGAATGAAAAGCTGCATTTTGTAGCAGTTTGACACTTGCTCGGTGCCTTTGAATGCGAAGTTTCCGGGGGTTTTTGCTGCTCTTCAGTGGTCCAAATTGCGCCTGTCGATGTTTGTCCTTCCAGATGTGTATCTTCCCGTTCCACAACGTTTGACGTGTTTTCCTTGAAGAAGCTCCAGTCATTGACATCACACAACTGTGACTCAAGTGAAGCTAGAGATATTTTTACTTTCTTATGTTATACCGTCCGATCGCATGGTTTCCTCCGCCATCCTGATAGGAGTCGCAAAGCATGATGCTGACTGTAGTGTGGAGAACGCTGAAGGTTTGAAATCAGTATTTTTTGTAGAGGGCCCCGTACTTTCAAGTTCTGACCTACTTGTAGCCGATGACGAACAGGCTGGTGTCACCATTCCCTGTTTCCGACAGTCAGGGCTGACAACTTGTGGAAAATGGGAGTCCTGTTTCTTCGCAGAGACGTTATGTGTCATTGAATGCTGGAGCTTCGTTACTAGACGCCATACTTTTTGCCGAAGTATCTTAATTGCATTGGTGATCATCCTCAATTTCCTACCAGCCAGCGATATTCTTTTCATTACAATGTGTGGTAGTTGGAATGGACGCTTCACTGTTAACTTGCTGGTTGCTGACATATGTGAGTGAAAGAAAATATTCGAGATATTATCTTCAAAAGGAAATGTCTATGTTATATACATGTGAATAACGTTCACAAATCAGTTTGGGTATGAAATGTTGTATAGGAATTACGAATGAAAAGTCTAGGTACTTTATGTACATCAATGTATGATCCACAATTATATCAAGACGCTTGTGTATATATTTATTTTCATCGCACATCATCTCATCTACGTCATCAACAGCTGATGTGATCATTTGTGTTGTTATTATCTTTAAACCACCAACGCTAATACTTGCCTTTTATTTGTTATAGTATATAAATAACAAGTTGCTATAATCA
Organism: Paraescarpia echinospica; assembly: GCA_020002185.1. NCBI lineage: Eukaryota > Metazoa > Annelida > Polychaeta > Sabellida > Siboglinidae > Paraescarpia > Paraescarpia echinospica. The sequence continues at coordinate 64,346,519 of CM034538.1, forward strand.
GTTCCTCCTTACATTGTGACGTGTCCTGGCCGTCTGGGCCTCGTGATCCGCTGGACTCAATTGTGCAAACTTTACATATCTGGCCCTTCATCTTCAGTTCTCTCATCCAGAAACTTTGGTTTGGCCAATTTTGATTTCACCCTCCACTTAGGCATGTAGTTGCATTTATTTGTGGGCGCCATCTGTTTACAAAATGTATTAATAAAATTGTAAGTTGTACATCAATTTATATAATCATATCGTGTACGCAGTAGAACAATACATATAATTTGATATTATGAGCAAATGTAATTAACAATAAATCGCGACAACATGCAGTTATATCGTGACCTTCAACACTGCGTGTCCACTAACACTACAACAGAAAAGTGTGCACGCAGCAGTTGTTAATACACTGAGAACTACCGTTTGATCGTACATAACTCTGATAGTATATTGTTGACATATCACACATATTACGTGTACTTGCTTGGATTATGTAATTTACTCAAACTATTACAAAGAACTTCATGTCAGTACTTCACGCTGAAGAACATAGGACTTGATAGTCAGTTGCATTTATATAATACAGTGTTCTGCCTAGGTCGAATGTGCAGGTCGTTACGCCCTGCGCTTCTTCAGTGACTCCCTGGTACCCAGAAAAGGCAAAAAGAACGACCTGCCTTTCTTACACGACGCCCTGCTATATTTGCATCGTAACCCTACTTGTGGCTACAGACAGTTACACGATGAATAGTAATTTCAGAGTGTCTGCAAGCACTCCGATCATGAAACACGTCCCTATCTCGATTGCGCCACGTGTGGTTCAATTTTTCAACAATCCAACAGAGCGCGTCCTGCGATTGGGAATGGGATACAAAGTCGAAATCGGGACGCTTGCAGACATCACGCAGCGTTCAATTCGATTGTTCAGGCGTCCATATCTCGACACCTATTCCGATCGCCGTTAAATTTTTAATTGTGTGTGCCAACAAATATTAAAATACGTTGATTTGAGGAAGCGCCGACTTTCAAAAGTGGACAGATCAGAGTGACGTACTTTCGCGCAGCGCCTCGACTATACATTTCGTCAAGAAGGCCTTATTTTGTTCGCATCTTCAAAAGTTACAGTCCGACCGTCGGGACACTTCTACCGTTAAATTTGCCGTTAAATTCTTTCTCATGTAATGTGTGCAAAATTATTAAAATACGTTTTGATCTGAGGAGAAGCCAACCTTCGCAAGTCAGTAGAGCCTGTTCGGGACGGACTTGATCAGCTGTAGACTTCTACAGATAGATCTGTCATTTAATTCTTATTCGTGAAGCGTGCAAAAATTATTAAAATACGTTTTTATCTGATGGACCGCCAAACTTTGCAAGTCAATAGACCAGAGTCTGTTCGCGACAGACTGTCGCAAAGCGCCAGCAGGACCGTAGCCAGCATGAGTGATTAGAAAAATGTTTTATTCATACACTCTTTGTGTTAATGTACGGATATATAATGATACATAACGTCGTTTAATATAACATAGCTGAACATTAGTACTGAATAACTGCGTAATGTGTGCGTTAAAACAACCGTCTCCCCCTCAATATGCAATGACCCGCCAGCACACGAAGCTGTTCATCAGAGGAGATTGGCAGGCTCTGGTCATGCGCTCTAAATGTTGACAAGTTCAGCTCCGCCCACTCGGTAGGTTTTTGAGGCTCTTTTTCAATTGCTGCATGTTATACATTTATGTCGTTTTCTATTGATACCTGGTGAAGAATTCACTTATTGATAACCAAGGGAGCGAACCAGTGTAACCGTCATGCTTTTTAGGATCTGAATAGTTAATATTCGTAAGTTGAATTTGAGTGAAGCGAGAGCACGGACATTTTCGAAAAAAATCAAATTGCAAAATATTCATCTATTGTTAGATATATGTAACGGTATTGCTCGTATATATGTATTATATAACATACAAACAACACGTCGAGAAGAATATTTTTAATACGTTATTATCTGGATACACAGCTGCACTGGTCTAAATCCTAGGGTAGACTGATTCACTACACTAACAGCGGCGGCAGCGCCCACTACTCTATATGCTAATTAGAGTCCAGAGGTTGCTGCTACGCAATCAGTCCAAATATACCCTCCCTGCTGGGCATCAGCTGGAGTATCTCGTGACAATATACAAAAGCCATTTAAGCGCCCTCGCATTCTTTATAAACTGTAGATTCTAAGTTTTAAAAAGAACCAAAAAGAACCAGAACTTTTAGTTATCAATTTGACACGTGCATTCTAGGCATTTCCCCTTTATCGCTCACGTTCACTAGCGCGGCGTTTCGTATTTGGAAAATATTTGTTATATGATTATAGTTGCAACTAATATACGCTGTTTTCACGTGGTTGACACTAGACTGTATATGTCGTAGTATGCATAGTGAAATTACTCAGTGAATTTGTAATTTTCATTCATAACAGTGAACATGAACGTATGGCAAGGCCTACAGTACACTGTTTACACGGCATTGCAAAGGGTCAAGACAACAGTAGGCCTACACGGAAGGAATCAAAGTTGCGTAGCTGTCAGTTTCATCAAATCTAGTCTGTAGGGTAGTTCTGCGGAATGGATACTTCTACACCAAAATGTGACAGTAATGTAAATTAATTCGCATGTAAGTTCTATTATTTTAATTCTTTTTCATTTATTACTTTTAATAAAGTTAATCATATTGAATACGGTATTGCTTATATAGCGTTGCACATATTTATGCATTAAGCACAGGGCATATGATTGGCAAAAGGAATCTAATTAAATATTTATTACCGCTTTACATTGGAAATTTATTTCAAATAAACAACATGTTAAACTTATAATATACAGTTGTGGATGCAGAACGACTCCTGTCCCATGGAGTTGCATCCTTCATGGAAGAAAACAACTACAACACTGAGGCCGAATGTATACTGATTGGCATGAAGCACCCGACGGGCGTGGACTCTAAGATGAACAAAGATGTCGATACAACCTCGGTATGCTCGAGTATTTGGTGAAGGATTGGATGCCATGAATCGACCATGACAACTACAGCCTTATTGACTTCATCAGGTAACTGCAACTACATCGGAACCTTGCTATTAAGGTCATCCTTGGGACTGGGCAAAAGGTAACCTGAGTGACGAGGCGACCATGTTAGCGAGACTAATTTCCTATACTTAACTGTTATAAAAATAATTTTGGACTATCCTATGTTGACCTTACTTGCGAGGTGGCTGTATTACCGAGGTGACCGTAAAGCGAGGTTCGACTGTTTTACGACAAAGCTGTTTAGTAAGAACTTTGATATGCACAAATTTGCCATTTAATATTAAAGTATTCTTAGTAATTTTTGGAAACAAAATTATACGAAAATACATCTTCCGAAAATTGTAGTTAAAAATCTCTTCAGCAATTTGATCTGTGATCGGCTGTATGAATTTTAAGTAACAAATATTTTATGTTAATATCTACACAATTTGGATAGTAATTGTTTATTTTAAGTAGAAAAAAGTACATAACATTAGGATGTACTGGTATAATATAATAATTTTATATTCATATCAAGTTCATTTTTTATGAGAACTTTTTTGCCCATGTGACATTGCTCATTCCCTGTATGAGCTTTGAAATGTAATTGCATAATATAAACAAAATATACATAATAATTAGAACACTTATTGTTTCTGGGTAAAGGAACATACATCAAATCAAATCAAATTTATTGTAACTCATTACAATACAATACAAATCAAATTAAGACAAATCATATATAATAACACAATGAGCACAACAAGGGAAGAACATTAAATAATGTTATACTCCCTTTGGTATATTTCAATGTAAATATCATTATATTGAAAACAAAAACAGCGTGCAGTTATAGAATATATAATCGTGATTGAAAATTATGTTATATATTAACATCATTGAGTAAAATAAATTGCTTAAGTATTGATTTGTAACTAATTATTGAGTAAGTCGTAAATGTAAGTCTTGTGCTGAAATGATTCCAAATAATAGCACCCTTATTTCTTATAGCACGAAGTCTTATTTCTAAAGTAGCCTTGGATATATGAATTTGTGCAGATTGTCTTGTGTTATAACTATGGACATCTTGATTAAGTGTAAACATTTTTTCAAAGATTGTTGGTAAAAGACCCATCTTGTATTTATACATAAATATTTGTATTGAATATACATACAATTGTCTGAAAGTTAATAGATTTAGTAATTTAAAGATAGGTTTTGTATGAGCTAATCTATTAGCTGAGACAAGCATTCTCACTACTTTCTTTTGAATCTTAATAATACTTGAACAATATGAGTCAAATGCACCTCCCCATACTTCAATACAATATGTCAAGTGAGGGAATAAAAATGAGTAATACAAGGTGACCAAACATGATCTAGTTAATAATCTTCTGGCTTTGTTGAGAATGCCAACACCTTTAGAAATTTTACATTTGACTTTGTTAATGTGTTCAGCCCAGTTGAGTTTGCTATCAATAGTCACACCAAGAAATGTCGTAGAAGATACTAGTTTAATAGCAATATTATACAACCTTGTTTTAGATTGTATTTTGTAATATGACACTATGAATGTACATAAAATGGTAAATTATGTTAAACGCTAACATGTAAACTTGTCTAGCATCAATTCGTTTATACATAACAAGTTGGGGGTGATTTCAAAACACTGATGTACAACACTACATATATATTTTATCATAAGAGATGACAAAATTCCCACAGGTTTCTTGAAGATAATTCAATGTAAGCTACGTACTAACGAGTAGAGGGAGATGAGTTTTGTTAAATTACATTGTTTCTTAAAGATGTTTTGTAGTCATCCTTAACCATACTTAATATGTTTGTTATACTTTCATATTTTCAGTGAGTTTTGTAAGAAAATACACCCGGAGCTGCAGTTTTACTATAAGACTGCAAATGAACGGTACCGAGAGGAAGAGGTAGACTTCAACGCAGAAGTAAATGTTCCTGTGAATGTAATATCCGAGAATCATCCTCTGCGACTACACCGACCGGTGTGCAACAGACGGGAAGTTGGCTCAAACTTCTTGGCAAATCAAGAGTACATGCCAAAGAGACACGTGCAAACCATTCGGTTCCATGTGATTTTCTCTGTTGCTGACCTCCCCCTGTGCCTGAACACATGTTGCCTCGACAACTGCGCCATTAGTACTTGGGTATGAATGATTTAATATTGCTTGTTACCTTAAATTAAATACCTTATATAATGATATACATTACAACAAGATATCTTAATTACAAATTATGGTTTAATAAATGTTTCACGTTCTTCAAATAATGGCAGGTTCAATAAACGTAGATGTAACATGATACAGTAATATTGGTTATGTTTCTGTGTATTACTGTATTACACATTGGACAGGAACAACTAACTTGGGGATATTTCACATTTTGGTAGCTTAATAATGTTCCATTTGCACAGCAGTGTGATAATATTGTAGTTTTAATAACATTTGAGCACAAACCCCAAGTTTACACATTAAGACATTATCATGTTAAACTTAAATCACAAGCATAATAAGTGAAGCTATCTTACAGTTACATATTAACATTCATGATCAGCAAATGTGACAAGGGTATGTTCTGTAGGGTTCACCCTATGTAGTAGGGTGTCTTAAGATTGATATAAGTAAATTCAAGTGCAAAAGACATGATAAGACACAACAATTAAAAAAGTACCAGGTGTATTATTAGAGTGTATGAGCATGGAAAACAGGAGTGTGAAGGTAAAGAGGAATACGTCAATTGTATAGCGTTTCAAAATTAATGTTTTTCTTTACAATGTTAACATGCCAAACATTCAGAAAAACATGTTCAACTTAAAAACCATATAACATTGTACGAAAACTATTTGTATGGGACAAGAATGCTATTCTCTAATATAACCATCAAGCGATTTTCTTCCAAACTAGTTTGAACACAGATTGCAAAGTGACTGATATAGTAAAACATAAGTTAACAAACATCATTACCACACATGACAGGACAAGCCCTTAACACTGATAATGTTTCTTAATTTTGTTTAATGTAAACAAGCATCTATACATAACATATTTAAGTATGCGGTGCCTTTTGTCAATTGACTCTGTACTATTTATATTAATAATAGTTTGTGAATTTTTCAATTTCTTACCGTAAATGTTACCAAAATGCATCTGTTAAATAAACTTACTGGTGTAGAAATATTACATGTTGGCCATAATGAATGAGCACTTCAGTTTTTGATTGTAAGTAAAAGAGGGATCTATCGGTGGCCATTTCCCAGTTTTCAAAAGGCATGTATAAGCTGTCAGCAAAGACTTTCCCTGCTGGGGTCGGTATTGAGCAATAATGTTGTAATGTTTTTGTGGAGCAAAGTGTTTTGTTAAAATACCCTTTGTACACTCTAGGCAAATCCTGCACTGGTGTGTAGCCAATAGACTGAGAGACAACATGCATATCTATTTTAATAAGAATAGCATTCTTGTCCTTTACATTTTCTTGCTGTGGTTCCAGAAAGATCGTAAGGTCTCCCATTTTCTCGCCAAACATACAGACTTTCCGGAGCAGCAGCTGAAAGTGATAAAGACAACTGCCAGCACAATGAACGACTATACTGTGGACATCAACCTCCTCACCCTCACACTCCACACTGGACTCATCATCTCTGTCCGAATGATGATGGGACAAGTTGCTAGGACCTGGTTCACATGTACTCGACGACCCAAAAGAAAAGTCAAGCAGTATGGTTATGCATTTCTCGAAACAGTTGCATCGAGTCTTAAAGTCAGGAAAAGGAGCTCCATGAATTGGATGTAAATCCGATGGAAGACTTGTTGAAGCAGCTACCCATGGTCCTGCTGCAGATGGGATCACCTCCATTGCTGCAACCATTTGCGCTTCCATCATCTGGCCATCTTCTTTCCACTGCAATAACAAAATAATTTGCTACTAAAAAGGACACCATTGTTGATTTTTGTGTTAATGGTCATTGACAGGGATAATGTACTGACATACGTCTACTGTAATGTGCTGTCACCAACAAACAGGGATAATGTACTGACATACGTCTACTGCAATGTGTTATCACCAATTGACAATGGTAATTGTCATTCACCTACTACAATGTTTTGTCACCAACTGACAGTGATACTTTACTGTCATATGTCCACTGAAATGTGTTGTCAACAACAAACAGGGATAATGTACTGTCATATGTCCACGGCAATGTGTTGTCACCAACAGACAGGGATAATGTACTGTCATATGTCCATGGCAATGTGTTGTCACCAACAAACAGGGATAATGTACTGTCATACGTCCACTGCATTGTGTTGTCAACAACAAACAGGGATAATGTACTGTCACATGTTCACGGCAATGTGTTGTCATCAACAGACAGGGGTAATATACGTCATACGTCTATTGCAATGTGTTGTTACCAACAGACAGGGATAATTTAATGTGAAATGCATACTGCAATGTACTGCCAACGATTTCTACTCCGGATAGGAATGAATCAGGATTTTGTGGTATTATGCATTAGGCAAACAATGAAAGCCTTAGATGCCAGTCAGCAGTGGAAGGAGGATTTACTTGTACATAGATGAATTAATACAAGCCTTGTTTTGTTGACATATATTAAACCATATAACAACATATTAAAAATTATATTAACACACATTATTATAATATATATTTAAACAATATACAATAGAGCATAACAAAAAATAATATAATGTACAAAACAGAATGAAACATCATCACATATTATTTTCTATAACTTCACTTATATGATGCCATATACAGATGAAACATTTTTGGGTACAACAGCCTCTTTTTTATTATATATGCCAGTGAAAAAAGAAACAGTTTTTTGTCAAGAAATCCTGATCCCAAACTTGTCGTGCTGTGTACTGTTTGATTATTTCAAGTCATGCTTTAGATGTCATTATAATTCAAGGTGTAGGGCTGTAGTAATTACATAAATCAGGCACCATGATTATTTACATGATCTAAGACGTGGTGGCCATCATCCAAAACACTTACTATTAAATCATAAGGGATGTCTATTTAAAAAAATACAACTAAGAGTGTTTCTTTTTGCTTGGCCTCAAATTATCATAACTATTGTACAACAGTTTACAAGTGTATGTTTTCTGTATTATTTCATTCTCATTTACGATTATGTTTTTGTCTTTATACATTATGCGTACTAATAAATGTATATGTTGAATAAATCATGTAGTTGTTGAAGCCATTATATAAACCCATTATTGACTCTGTACACGCTATACTATAGCTAGACTGTACACCTCGACCAGTAGTTCTCAAAAGTGTTTGTGTCATTATTGTTACAGTTTCAGGATGGAAATTCACCATAGCACCTGAATGTTGCTGGAGTCCCAGAAGCTCTGTCTGAGCAGTATCATTGTCATCAGATGTAGGTGTCAGTGGGACATTGAATGGGCCAATTAGTACTAGCCTATAATAATGTTTCACTCAGTGTTTCACAGAATTATCTTACAAACTCTGAGTTATAATATTGTGTCAAGCATGACAAAGATACCCAAATAAATCTTGCGCCTCCAATTTTATTAATTCTGGTTTTAAATTCCTCAAAAAGAAATCTATTTTCAAAAATTTCCATTGGAATTAAAAGTTCCTAGATTTGAGCAGCCGAACATATCAATGAGGCAGGTCAGTTGTAATTCTCAACCATGTTCTGGCCAAGTTGAGAGAAGTTTCATTTTGTTTGTGATACCCGTAAAAGCTAGATTTCCTCTCTGACAGCCTTTGTACTTGTCACAATGTCAGCAAATCGACTTGTGTGTAGAATAGAAATATATCATGAACAGAGTTCGTGTCCAGTCACAGGTTCTTAAAACGGTGCAATTGAGGGCATTTGTTTCCAGGGGATATCCTCTTTCCATACCACCACCTTTCAGCTTCAAGATAGTATCCTTTGCAATAGAAATGTCAGTTTTTCAACACTTTTCTCCTCCAAAACATGGTTGATCATACCTTAGGCAAAAAGTACAATCAACTGATCCCCAATGACAATACCATCAGAAGAGACCCCTGAAATTGTCAAACGACCCCCAGGTCCAGGGGCTGTGACCCCCAGTTTGAGAACCACTGGCCTAGGCTATATGATAATTGTTATAGGATAATAATGCCAATATTGTTGTATTATAAATCCCTTATTAGCCCGGTTTGCCAAGGCATGGCCATGGGCCTATAACTTTATCTGTAAGAATGTTCTTAATTTTCTTACAACTTTTATGTTTTTTTGTTTATATTAAAACACCTTCACGTGCCATAACCAAACAACTATTATATACAGTACATACTGGCTTACCTGTATCAAAGACGAACTGCGATCAAGATCGGTGATGACAACTCGGCTAAGCTGAGTCCAGTAAACTGTGTAGATCATTCGTCTAGCCTTCAAATCATCCAGGAATGAAACGTGCGCTAAAGCCTAAAGACGCTTTCGCGTATAAACATGGACACGGCGGAAGAGAATGATTATCACAGTTGCGGTGAACACAATATAAGGAAAGGAAATATGGTAAATCGTCGTTGCCATTGCGTACTAAGACGGAGGTTGCCGTCGTATAGAGACGATAAAACTGCGATGATAACTCGTTCGCATGCATTGATTGAATGGCGGTCGATCACTAATATGACTTCATTTTCGCGTATGCGCGGAGCCTGCCAACCTCCTCTGGGTGTTCATGCTCATGCAAGGCATCCCGTTTCTTGGTCACAACGTTACGTGCGTGTGTAATTGACTAGCCAGCGGTGTTAAGGTTACTGGCGGCCAGCGTCTTGTTTTGGCCAAATCGCTTAGCAGCAGCTACCTGTAATAATAATTATTATTCAGAGGGGTACCATTAAACAGTGGCTTCAAACTAGTGATAGTTACTTTTTCTGTTTGTTGACTGATTGTTAACATTGAGATTGTGTGTGGGTTATTGTTTCTGTAAATAAAACAAAATTAACTATGCATTATTTTAATGTATGATATCACACCTTTCCAGTTACACATTTTGCTATTTGCAGTGCAATGAATCTCAATTTCTGTTCAACCTAGCCCAACAATATTTGCATACCTTTTGCTTATATAATAATCTCTGGGAATATCAAATATGATGTGAATTTATACATAAAATGTTATATCATGCTGAATACTGTGTTTTGCTGAAACTAAAGTTAAGGCATGCAAATTTAACTAAATTAAACATGTTGTGTTGTCTATATATACTATAATGTTCCATTTGTCCACATTTATATTGATCTAAATGTCATTTTTCAAAATTAATATGTTGCTGGAACATTTTAAATTTTCAAAATCGAACATAACAGTATATCTCAATTATGTTAAACCTAGTCCAAAGGAATTTGGCACAAACATTACCTGTATAATATCCTCTGTGTATGTTGAATATTATGCACATTGACACACATTAAAAAGTTATTGTAAAGCTGAATATTATGTTTTGTTCTACAATGCCTGAGCATATATTATAGTGCATCAATATATGCATACACTGTGTACATAATATACTATACGTAAGTAGTATGATATTAAACTACAAGCTGTACACTGCTACTACATCTCATGTATTTAATTTAGTCGCGTGTCGCAAGTGCCCTTTTAATCACTGCTCACCGCGCTCTATGTGCCCTTTTTTTACTAAAATGGTACCCTGCCCTTTTGAAAACCTGGGCAGAACACTGTTAATATAGTGTGACTTTTAGCATAATGATACATAAATAAAGTGTCCTCCAACACTCCGTGTCCACCGACACCACAGCTAAGGAGATCACGTGTGCAGGCACGTTTTAGTGCAGTACACGCACATACTCGCTCAGACACATCAGATTAATCATTCATTGAATTGTACATCTACAACGCCATAAAGAAAGTCAATACAAGTTTGAAAAGGAATAATCGTGTCCGGTGACTAAATAAATGCACATTACAGTTGCGTTAAAACAGAATTATCGTCAACATTTTTTAACAAACTGGATACAAACCTATTCGCGCCACCCGTTTTGACCGTATAGTTCGCCAGACGGCAGCACCAGCAGCGCATTCGAGTCGGTGTCGGAGGACATGGTGTCGGTGGACATTCTTGAAAAGCGTCATTTTATTTATATCCGCGAAACACTAGAGCAAACATACATGCTTTTTCTCTTAAACTAATTACAAATGAATACTCCTTCTATGAAATATACCAACTATAGTGTTTGCTGTATAGCATTTTCAGTACTCTATAGAACCACAAGTGTCGGTGGACACGCCTTTAAGTTCCCAAACTAAAACTCAAACAGTTTCGGTCTGTGATTAACTTGAAAATGCTAGCAGCTTAAAACTTTTTGTGGTACTGATTAATTCCGTTTCCTGACTTTAAATCATTATGTTTTAACACTTCTTTATATATATATATATATATATATATATATATATATATTAATAGGTCATATATTGTTTCAAAATTAGGTGTCTGTGGACACTACAAAAGACAAAAAGTATGTGCAAGCCCTGGGGGGCACCGGTGAAACTGGTTTACCCACAAGATGATGTGTGGGTTCACATGCACATTGACAAATTTATTCATCATGATGTGTGGCTGGATGGTGTTGAAAGCCGACTAAAAGTCAATAAAGACTATCCTGGCAAATGACTTGGGTTTTACCAGGTGAGTATACATACTATGACATAGAGTGAGGACTGCATCATCCACATCTCTATTGCTTTTATACGCAAATTGGGGGGATCCAGTTGATTCCCAACATGCAGCAGGAGAGGACGAAGTACGAGTCGCTCAAAGCACTTCATGACGACTGAGGTAGCCGTTGAGAACAGATGGCACAGGTATCTTGGGGACAGGACATATAACTCACGATTTCCAGGCCAGGGGGATGCGATGCTGCTTCAGAGACCAGTTGAAAAGGATGCTGAACACTGCACGCAGCTGAGCATGGCATTCCTTGAGGACCCGACCACTGACGTTGTCAGGCCCAGCTGCCTTGTGAGGATTAACGTGCTTGAAGATCTTACTGACGTCATCAGGAGGTATTTCTGGGGTTTCATCCTCAGTGAGCTGAGACTCAATATCGTCCACCGCCTCCTGACGCTCACGTGAGAAGTCACACTGGTCAAAACGTCAAAAAGGAATTCAAGTCTTCAGCGAACTTGAGATTCTCTTCAGCTGACTCTGGGGTTTGTATGACACGTTTGCCGGACTCAACACCAGAAAGAGTGTTCAGTCCCTGCCACGCCCTGTGCATATTGACGTATTGGAACAGGCGTTCAATGTTGTCCTTGTATTCCAGTTTAGCGTCCCTGATCTGCTTTTTTAGAGTACACTGGATCCTTTTTGCTTCAATGCGGTTGTTAGACATGAAAGCCCTCTTCTTCTCGTTGATTATGTTTTTCAGTTCTTTACTCACCCACGGTTTGTTATTTGAGAAGATTTTCACAGCCTTTGTGGGGACAATCATCTCTTCACAAATTTTGATATAGTCTGTGACGATATCAACTGCTTCTTCAAGCGAAGAACTGGAGTCAATAAGAACATCCCACAAAGTACAATCAATACACCCCCTGAGGGCGTCGACCGAGTTCAAGTCCCACGTTTTTTACAGTTTTCTGCACTGCTTTCTGTCTCTGCAGTTTAATTATATACGCCGGGATCAAATGTACCATATTGTGATCAGCTGTACCGAGTGCCATCTTCGTCACGGACTTGTACGCGTCCTTAATGTTGCAATAACAAAGATCGAGGGTGTTACTATCGCGTGTCTGACACGTCACGTACTGCTGGTAAACAGGCAATGTTTTGTCTAGTCGGCAGCTATTGAAATCTCCGAGAATTATGTTAGGCGAGTCCGGTGACATTGTCTCAAGCCGGTGCACACAGCTAGTGATGGCATCAGCTGCGCGTGCAACATTAGCTAACGGTGGCACATAGACCAGAATTTAAAATAGCTGTCCGAACTATCTGGGTAAATAGGTCGGACGAAGCGACACTGACAATAGCTCCACGTCCGGGGTACACAGTTCTTCCCTCACGATGATAAACTTACACCAGCGCTGGTTAATGTACTCACAGATCCATCCACCCTGTGATTTGCCACTCAGCTTTTTGTCCCGGTCCAATCTCAATGGGATACCAAAGCCATCAACGTAAAATTCATTGTCCGGCAATTTTCGAACGTAATGATCGGACATTAGCCAACACGATAGAGGGCAGGGGGAGGGTGCATACCTTCTTTTTCTTCAGTCTCTGGCGAACGCCGCCTTTCTTGTCCCGCTTGCGTCGCGGGTGGTTTCTGTTGTTAGTGTCCGAGAGCACTGTAAAGTCGTTTAAATCCAGGAGTGGACCAGAAAGATTGTCAGTGACACTGGGTCGTAAGGCCAACAGCGCGTCACGCGAATAAGTCTTGAATCTGCCATTTTGCCAAATCGGTTCACCACTCACACACACAACGAGTAAAATGGTCCATAAAACTGCCAAAACTTTGGTTGTTCTGCCTCACAATATCTTCATACTACTTCTCGACGAACATATATAACGTCCTTGAATTAAAACTTACGAAAAACGATAAGCATCACAGAGGCTAAATGCAAACACTCCAGGTCGCTACAACAGCGTCCGCTACCAGGGCGCTGTCGTGGCGACCTGGAGTGTTTGCCCTCATCGTCATCGGTGGCCCTCATCGTCATCGGTGGCCCTCACCGACGCAGATGGCCTGGGACACTCGAAGTTGCCTCGTGAGCAGCAAAAGCTGTTACTCACAAAGCGCTGCGTTCGATGCCGCAAACTGCCGAAGACGTCCAAGCCGGACACGAACGTGGACGCGAGCCGCAGTCCGACTGGCGGCACAGCGACACTGCCCAGCTGACCACACACCGGCGAGACAGGCCCGACGCTGGAGAAGACGCATACGTCAACCTATTCACTGACTTGCGGACAATGTAGGCAGCGGGAACGGCGCAGACGGGAGACGAACCAGGAACCTCGTTCGAGCCATCGCCATTCAGGGGGAACACGCGTCCGACTACAGCTGCAACACCGAGCGGCATGACCATCCCTGGCACGTGGCAAGACCCGCGGATCCATCTAATGTCTGGTAAGTCTCTACTCAGTTACTTTGATGTGACCGACTTTCTGTCGCGTTACGTTATCGAGGAGGAGATTGTTGCTTGGGCGCATGAGGGCAAACAAATCGTTATCAAGTCCGGCACAAAGCATAAACTCGAAACAATCACTCTGTCTCAATGGTCCATAGCTAATCTGGCTATTCAGTACCGAATGTTGTGCGACGGTAATTTATCCCAGGATTGACTACATGTCGTACACTGCAAATAGTCTGCAATTGACCCAAAGATATGAGAAAGCCTCTGTCTACTTCTACGACAGAGAATATCGGAAATTACAAGCCGCACACAATTTCAGAGGGGGCACTGATATACCGCATTTGCAGAAAATGCGACTAACGCCTCGTGTACCCCGCAACAACTCCCGCCGGGTTCAAAACGCATCATTCCCCTCCCATAAGCCAACCTACTACTCAGGGCCGGTTACTGCTGATGGTAAAACCATATGCAAACTGTTTAACACAGCAAGGGGATGTGTGTACCCTGTTTGTAAATTTACACATGCATGTTCCTATAGGGGTTGCAGCCAGGCCCGCTCTGCATTCATACACCAACAATCTAGATAGCAGCCATTGCTGGCGCCAGCGCCAGGTTTCAACTTACCTGCATGGGAATCTGAATTAGCGGACGGTCCTGATATGGATTTCATGTTGGATGGGATAAGACACGGGTTTTCTATCATTGATAAGGGAGCGCAGGTTGTGCATAAGCAAGCAAACAATCACCCCTCAGCATCTCCAGGCAACAGTAACTACGAGGCAGTAAAACAGCAGGTGCTATCAGAATTACAAGATGGCAATTACGTGTTATGTGACAACCCTCCCAGCTTGGTGAGCCCACTTGGTGAGCCCACTTGGTGAGCCCACTTGGTGAGCCCACTTGGCGCTGTCCCAAAAAGGATGGGGTCATTAGGTTGATCCATGATTGCAGTTGCCCTATCGGTAATTCACTAAATGATTATGCATCCATCGAGAGATCTCACAAATTTCAAACGAATGGGATTGGCGAGGCGTGATTCAACGGGCTGATTGTTTATCTAGACGATTTTGTGTGTGCACCAACCCTGCAAGAGTGTGCAGACGTAATGGCTTCCCTCGATACGCTTTTACGCTACCTAGGCTTTCGCATTAACTGGAATAAGATAGTAGATCCGGCTCAGTGAATCACGTTTTTGGGGATAGAAATCGACACAAAACATATGTGCAAGCGCCTACCTAAAGTAAAATGCTAGCATTGAAGGTAGAGTTAGGTTATTTTGCTAAGCGCAAGATTGCTAGTAAAAAGCAATTGCAGTCCCTAGCAGGGAAATTAAATTGGCCAGCTGGCGTAATATATGGCGGAAGAGTATTCATCCGACGCATATTAGATGCTATTCGCTCATTATCTGCGGCAAACCACAAATGTGTCATAACACCAGCAATTCGCTTAGACATACAGTGGTGGACACATTTCATGTCATTTTTCAATGGCTGCTCCTTGATCTTGGACGCGCTGCCTGTCACGTCTTTGTCAACCGATGCGTGTGATGTGGGAGCAGGGGCATATTACGAAGGGGATTGCTATTGCAAGTGGTCAGCAGATTGCCTCGAACTTGAGAATGAGTATATCAACTTAAATGAGCTAGCAGCAGTAGTTCTGGCGGTAGAGCGTTGGGCCCCGTCTTGGGCCAATAAGCGAGTGTTTGTCTGGTCCGACAACACCATTACTGTATCCAATATCAACCGCTGTTCTTCTCGTAACCCTCTACTTATGAATTGTTTGAGGTACGTGTTTTGGCCATCAGCAATGTTTAACTTTCGTTTAACAGCCATTTATATATCGCGGGTGTTCAGAACGCATTAGCAGATAACATATCCCAGCTACATGAGCCACACTCCGTACATTGGCTGCAGGATATACTTGCTGCATCGCCATTGAAGTGGCACATGTCCTTGAAGAGTTTTTTACTTCTATTCGCAACAGGTCCTGAAGATGTCCTGGTTTCCCTGGATGCTGATGTGAGATGGCTTCGAGTGCAAGTGTTTGCATCCAGCACTCGGATGACATACAGTTCTCAGACCAAGTTGTATTTAACTTTCTGTCATTTGGCCAACGTATGTCCTGTGCCTTTATCTGTAGAACACGTTTGTCGTTATAGAGCTTTTCTGCCGCATCGACTTTGTTTCAACTCGATTAAGCAGTATTTGAATGTTGAACGCATTATGCATTTGGAGGAAGGTCACTCTAATCCTTTTCACAATTCATGTCATGTGGATACATTACTTAAAGGCACCAAACGGTTTTGGGGATTCTCAAAAATAGAAATTGCCCATAACGCCGTCCATCTTAATGCAGCTTTTTGGGCTTGTTGAGCTGCATCTTCTATCGATGTAACCTTCTGGGTGTGTTGCCTTGTGGCCTTCTTTTTCCTTTTTTCGCAAGTCTAATCTGCTGGTAAGAAGCATGGCTTCGTTTGATCCTAGCATTCACTTGTGTCGTAGAGATGCTTTGTTCTCGGTTGACGGGGAGTAGTAATAGAGGTTAAGTACCGGGCAGGTTGGCGCGCCGCGGTGCAAGTGCAAGTGCAAAAGTACCCGGATGTAGGTCAAGGTCAAGTACCCGGATGTAGGTCAAGGTCAAAAGTCAAGGTCAAGTACCCGGATGTAGGTCAAAGGTCACGTGGCGCCACCTAGCGGAATAACGCCCCTGTCGGATAGTTGGTGAACTAAAATATGTCCCGCCAACAACCAAAATAACGCCCCCTGGCGGATAGTTGGTGAATTAAAATAGTTCCCCCTGACGGATAGTTGGTGAACTAAATATTTCCCGCCAAAACCAAAATAGCGCCCCCTGGCGGATAGTTGGTGAACTACAATTAGTTCCCACCAAAACTATAAAAGCGCCCCCGGTGGATAGTTGGTGAATTAAAATAGCTCACCCTGGCGGATAGTTGGTTAACTATAACAGCGCCACCTAGCGGATATATAATGAACTAAATAACTAACATAGGTTGACCTGCGGCGCCCCCTATCGGAATTTTTCGGGCCTAATTATGCAAGTGGTGCCATCTTGTGGACAAGTTGTGAAGTAAATGTAGGAGTACTGCAAATATTCGTCTCTTGCACGCTTGTGTGCAATAGAGCCCCCTGACGGATACATCACGAACTACAAACATCATCCCCTAGTGGACAAATGTTCGTTCGGCACGACCACGTGACCTTTATGTTCTGTCGAACTGTTATAAAAGACCTGCGTCTGTTTGTTGTGGTCATTATATCTTACATTTTGGAAGATGAACAACATGACTAGTGATAACGTCCGACAAGGGATTTTGCTACCGAAGGCGCAGCCTTCTCCGGCTACGGGACCACTCGACCTCTCGACCCCAACAATCAACCCGGACCAACAACCATCGACCAGTTCAACGACCAGTCCGACGACCAGTTTGACGACCAGTTCGATGATCAAACCAATTTCGTCTCTGTCATCAGCTCCGGCAATCAACCCAACCATCAACCTGACATCGTCACCTCCGACGAAGCGTCAGAAGCTGTGGCCTCGTTATACTTGCTGTATGTGTGGTAGTACCTTCAAGTATAAAGGAAATCGGTCCGCTCATGTGAAGCAGGGCTGCTGTCAAAGGAAGCAAGATAAACAGCGGCGACGTAAAGAACAACTTGAACAACAGCTTGAAGAACAACTTGAAGAGATAACAGTAAGCTTCAATTTTTCATAGTGTTCAAATGGTATTCATGCTATTTTGTTAGAACATTTTCAAAAGACCATAATATTATATTTTTTCTTATATATATCAGTTGAACATTCATTACTAAGCTCATCTCGTTGCTGTTTCAGCGACAAGAAAAGGAGGGCATCGCTACTGCTGACAGTGTTCCAACTACCTCTGCGTCACGAAAACGTCGACGGTCACTGTCATCTTCAGCATCACCATCTGTCAACCGATCACCATCACAGTTGTACCACGATAGTACTATTCCTAACGTCATCCTCAAATCACACATCACGTCCATGAACTCAGAACAATTAGATGGTGAAAGACTGTTTGAGTGTTTTTGTTAGACGCAGGTGTGAAACTATCCGACGTGACAGTCGAACAGTTGTGTAATATCAATACTTGGTTGCAAGAATCCGTTTCGAAACAGTGGCGAAACACTATGAAACATATGGTTCTTGCAGTTATGGAGCGTGACATG
The DNA here is from genome assembly GCA_020002185.1 of Paraescarpia echinospica. NCBI lineage: Eukaryota > Metazoa > Annelida > Polychaeta > Sabellida > Siboglinidae > Paraescarpia > Paraescarpia echinospica. The sequence goes on from CM034538.1 coordinate 64,364,926, forward strand.
TAAATACGTTTGTGTTGTTCACGAATAAACTGTGCAAACCTCATCTTGTGTCTTTTGAGGATAGCCACTTATGTCTGTGTAGTTCAGTAGAGATGATAGCCACTTATGTCTGTGTAGTTCAGTACAGATATGTTAACCACTCATGTCTGTGTAGTTCAGTACAGAGATGTTAATGTACTCAGACCAACTAGTGGTGCAAACGAAACACTATGCTTTGATCAACACACGGCACGAATCGGACTCAGACCAACTAGTTGCGTAAACGAAACAGAAACTTAACCGATTACGCTGCACAAATTGAACTCAGACCAACTAGTTGCGTAAACGAAACAGAAGCTTAACCGATTACGCTGCACAAATTGAACTCAGACCAACTAGTTGCGTAAACGAAACAGAAACTTAACCGATTACGCTGCACAAATTGAACTCAGACCAACTAGTTGCGCAAACGAAACAGAAACTTAACCGATTACGCTGCACAAATTGAACTCAGACCAACTAGTTGTACAAACGAAACACTATGCTTTGCCCAAAACGTGTCACGAATTGAACTCAGACCAACTAGTTGTACAAACGAAACACTATGCTTTGACCAACACGTGTCACGAATTGGACTTAGATCAACTAGTTGTACAAACGAAACACTATGCTTTGACCAACACGTGTCACGAATTGGACTTAGATCAACTAGTTGCACTAACGAAACACTATGCTTTGACCAACACGTGTCACGAAAACGAAACACTATGCTTTGACCAACACGTGTCACGAATTGAACTTAGATCAACTAGGCACATCACACGAGACTATGACCGAGATATGTCACGAGACTTCGGATGTACGTCACACGAGAGTACCGACGAGACAAGAGACGAGACTATGACCGATATATGTCACGAGACTACGGATGACACATCACACGAGACTACGGATGACACATCACACGAGATTACGGACGAGATATCACACGAGAATACCGTCGAGACAAGAGACGAGACTATGACCGAGATATGTCACGAGATTACGGATGACACATCGCACGAGACTACGGATGACACATCACACGAGAGTACCGACGAGACAAGAGACGAGACTATGACCGAGATATGTCACGAGACTACGGATGACACGAGACTACGGATGACACATCACACGAGAGTACAGACGAGACAAGAGACGAGACTATGACCGAGATATGTCACGAGACTACGGATGACACATCACACGAGACTATGGCCGAGATATGTCACGAGACTTCGGATGCCACGTCACACGAGAGTACCGACGAGACAAGAGACGAGACTATGACCGAGATATGTCACGAGACTACGGATGACACGAGACTTCGGATGACACGTCACACGAGAGTACCGACGAGACAAGAGACGAGACTATGACCGAGATATGTCACGAGACTACGGATGACACATCACACGAGACTATGGCCGAGATATGTCACGAGCCTTCGGATGCCACATCACACGAGACTACCGACGAGACAAGAGACGAAACTATGACCGAGATATGTCACGAGACTACGGATGCCACATCACACGAGACTTCGTATGACACGTCACACGAGAGTACCGACGAGACAAGAGACGAGACTATGACCGAGATATGTCAAGAGACTACGGATGACACATCACACGAGACTATGGCCGAGATATGTCACGAGCCTTCGGATGCCACGTCACACGAGAGTACCGACGAGACAAGAGACGAGACTATGACCGAGATATGTCACGAGACTACGGATGACACATCACACGATACTTCGGATGATACGTCACACGAGACTACGGATGGCACATCAGAATAAACGAGTTACAGCGTGATATCTCTCAAAATGGAGCAAAGCAAATAGACGGGTTATCAAAGCAAAGCAAAGCAAATAGACGGGTTATCAAAGCAAAGCAAAGCAAATAGACGGGTTATCAAAGCAAAGCAAAGCAAATAGACGGGTTATCAAAGCAAAGCAAAGCAAATAGACGGGTTATCAAAGCAAAGCAAAGCAAATAGACGGGTTATCAAAGCAAAGCAAAGCAAATAGACGTGTTATCGCGTGAGATTTGCTTCAAAAAGAAACAAAGCAAAGCAAATAGACGTGTTATCGCGTGAGATTTGCTTCAAAAGGAAGCAAAGCAAAGCAAATAGACGTGTTATCAAAAGCAAAGCAAAGCAAATAGACGGGTTATCAAAGCAAAGCAAAGCAAATAGACGGGTTATCAAAGCAAAGCAAAGCAAATAGACAGGTTATCGCGCATTTCAACTAGTGGTTCATTTCGTTGTTTGCATTTGAACAGTAAACACCTCCATCATGAGCTTATCTACTGTTCTACTGGCTGCCAACAAGCCCACACCATCACCGTCCTTGGCACCTTTCCGATGCCCAGATTGCAAGAGATATTTTACACGTAGGAACAACTGGAAAAGTCACATTGCTCACAATCGCTGTAGGTCATCGACAAACACTACGACGACAAGCACTACATTGTTAAATTCACTTGCCTCGGTGCCTACTTCGACATCTGTGTCTCTGGCCCCAGCAACAAGCTCGACGTTCTCGTCTCCAACTCAGGTGCCCACTATGACACATGTACCTACGGTTCCTTCAACAAACTCGACATTCCAGTCTCCATCTCAGGTGACCATGGAGTATACAAAGAAGATGGCGCTGGTCGATCCACGTATTTTGGAAAACATTCAACCACAACGTCCTTCTCCGGCTAATCCTATCGAAAGGGTTTTGCAACGACTCGACAATGAAATGCTAGACATATTAGAACGAAGCGATATATACGAGAGGGAAAAGGTTGTGTTGTATAACCAGGTATTGAGTCGATACAACGATCTTTCCGACAAACGTATGCAAGAACCCGTGCGTGTGGTCGTCGAAAAAATTCCCAGTGAAGAGAAAAACAAAGTACAACCTGCTAACGAAAATGAAGTCGTCGAAAAGGAGAGCATCGAAAACGAAATCATCGACAGCGTTCCAAAAACTATGAAGCAGAAAGCACGAAGACTACTCGATAAAATAAAAGGGGCCGTAAGTTGGAACGATCGCGGCGAGATGATGTACAGAAACAAGGCGGTTCCCGGAAGTAATATCGTGGACCTTGTGAATGACGTGTTGAGAAAACGGAAGTCGTTTGAACCGGTGGGATGGGAAACCTTCGCTCGTGGTCTCAAGGATGTCAACACACCAATGGATTTAGTCGGGAACTCAGATCGTTGGCTTTACATGCAGACAGCATCAGTGGACGATGACATATCAAAGGAAACCAGCATTCCGTTTGACAGTGGTCGTCGTCGGAATCGTAGACGACCTTCATCGTCGCGGCGCGCATCTCATTCGGCGACACCTTTCCAAATCACACGTTGGGAACCTTATTAGCATTATCGATTTGGAATCTACAGGAACAGTGTTCAAGAGAGATCATATGGGAAATATTCAAATAAAATTGTGTTGATGCTATGGATGAGTGTGTTTGTTTTTCGTTTTCATAGTCATCAAGACACCAATGTAATTAGTCAGAGTATTGTCATCTACCGACCATGATAGATCTCTACTCGTTGACACACTTCCGGCGTAGCGTCCCTAGTAGAGGCCGCCATGCCAGTCAAGTGACTTCCGGTACCACGTCACTTCCGGCGTAGAGACCCCTAGTGGATAATCGGAGTACTACGTCACTCACTGCCATAGCAAGCGAATTTGAAAACTGCTATGATCGAAAACGACTATGTCAATAACATGTAAGGACAACCACCTGACAGGACTTCATTCAAAGAGGTGACCATCATGGTTTCCGACGCCACTCAACGGACACCAATGTAATTAGTCAGAGTATTGCCATCTACCGGCCATGATAGGTCTCTATTCGTTGACGCACTTCCGGAAATATCGGAAGCGTAGAGTCCGCCATGACGGTCAAGTAACTTCCGGTGCGACGTCACTTCCGACGTAGCGTCCCTAGTAGAGGCTGCCATGACAGTCAAGTAACTTCCGGTACGACGTCACTTCCGTCGTAGCGCCACCTAGCGGATAATCGGACTTCCGTCGTAGCGCCCCCTAGCGGATAATCAGAGTACTATGTCACATGATGGCGCCATCTAGCGGTTAAAAATATATAATTAGGTTAGCTAGAGAAAAAAAGTTGGGGTTAACCTCGCGAAAATTTTAACAACAACCACTAAAGTGGTTGTTGTATAAATTTTCTGAAAATTTTCTGTTTTTGTCCCAGAGGGACAAAAACATTAAATTTTCGCGAGGTTAACCCCAACTAAAATAGTTGGGGTTAAC